>WNWK01012165.1:0-60906 GCA_009830355.1 Cherax destructor | reverse complement strand
AACTGTACTTATGTGTACATGTGAGAGAGAGAGAGAGAGATATTACAGATATATATAGATAGACAGATATAGACAGATACAGAGATATATATAGATAGACAGATATAAACAGAGATATAGACAGATATAGACAGAGATATAGACAGATATAGACAGATATATAGACAGATATAGACACAGAGACAGCCAGAGACAGCCAAAGCCAGCCTGCCAAATATATAAGAACATAAAAAAGAACGAACACTGCAGAAGGCCTACTGGCCCATGCAAGGCAGGTCCATATCACCCCCCAGCTTAGACCAATGACCCACCTAGTCAGGTCACATCCTCTCAAGGAAGGAGCACAGCATCAGACCTAGTAGCACAAGCTAGTCAGGTCCAACTCACACCCACCCACAGCCACTCATGTATTTATCGAACCTATTTTTACTTTCCTCTTATAAGGGGAGTGTTAATGCGACATGACATCAGTGAATCCATGGTGTTTGCCACATTATTTGCATCAGGTGGCACTCAATTGAACTAGTGCTCCCACAAGGTACTAAGTGGTCCCAGATTTTTTTAATACTGTGCACACTGAGGGCGCAGACCCATTCTCTCATGTCTAGGCGACTCAGGCCTATTGCACTAAATTTTAAGGAATGAAAAATAAAACGTTGATCTACGTTCGGAGCAGTACGCGTACAAACGTATATCTACGTTTGGACAGTTTAAGGGTTAAATGAAGAGCGCATTTTTATAAACAGGATAGGCTAAAAAAAAAAATTTTAAGAGCCAGTACTTACCGAGATATAAGCCCACGAAGTTGGTGCTAAATGATGTGGTGTCGGCAACATGGTGCACTGCCGCTTGCAGAAACAATAAACATTTATCGTTTTTTTTTTTTTCTCAATTTTTTTCCATTTTCTGTTGTTTTCATGCTATGATAATAATGTTTTGATGCAGATCTTTTGATATCATTGCCAATTCTTGTTTAGACACAAATGTTTGGTACCAAATTAGTAATCATACTGTCACTAACACACATGTTCACACTGATAAATGAATTTGTACACCTGGTTCAATCACTTACTATTGTTTACATATATATACAAGGTATTTACAGGTCCCATTTATGTTTCTAGAAGTCCACCACTGTATGATACTCCAAGAAGCATGGATTCATACAGAGTGCCACTCCACATTGCTGACACATGTATCGTGTGTCTTTTCGCACTTGGGGTCGCTGTTTACTGTAAGCACACAACACACTTTTTCTGAGAGTACTTCTTCTTTGGAGTAGATGGTAATGGTATCAGGCAGTGACAGTTAGGGATTATTCGGTTGGGCACTTCCCCTTCTGGTTGTGGAGTGACAGGTCGCTGTTGTGGAGTGACAGGTCACTGTTGTGGGGTGACAGGTCGCTGTGGAGTGGCAGGTATAGGTGTGGTACCATACTTTCCCGCTATCTGCTTGATGACATTTAGGGTGAATTCCGCATATCGTTGTCGCTTCCCAGTCTTTATTTCGTACATGTTGAAGGCATTGAGCATTGCAATGTCAACAAGGTGGAAAAACACTTTTATATACCACTTGCGACTCCTACACACACAGTCAACAAAGCCTATCATCATGTCACACTTGTCGACTAGTCGCATATTGTTTGTATAGTCGATGACAACAGCTGGCTTTTCAATAGGTTCATTGTTGAGCCTGCTCAGTCTGTCTGTCTGTACCATCTCGTTTCTGTGGATGGTTGACAGCAATGTCACGTCCCGTTTGTCATGCCATGACAGTGCCATGATGTCATTGGCATGAAACACCTGCACTACACTTCCTCCAGTGAACTTTGGCATGTGTTTTCTATTTCTTCTCACTGTTTCACATACAGTGGAACCCCGGCTTACGATGTTATCATCTTACGTTATTTTCGGTAACCGATATTTATAACGTAAGAAATTTGTTTGTGACTTACGATGTTTGCTTCGTTTACCGACATTCGTACCGGACCTGTCCGCTTGGCGCCCAGCTGAGCGCGCACTCCAGGGAGCGTCAGTGCTATTGTTTACAAGCGAGAGCGACCACCCACCCACACCCACGCATTCATACCAGTATATTGTCATTATTCCACTGCTGTTTTTAGTGCTTGCAACTGCTAAATAAGCTACCATGGGTCCAAGGAAAGATCCTAGTGCTAAGCCTGTGGCAAAGAGGAACAGAAATATATGTACGATAGAAGTGAAGAAGGAGATAATAGAAAATATGAAAGTGGAGTGCGTATCAGTGAGCTAGCCAGGCTGTATGGTAAACCCTATTCTACCATCGCTACCATTGTGGATAAGAAATATTCAAGTAAAATCAAGGAAGCTGTTGTTGCAAAGGTGCATCTGTGATCACAAAACAGAGACCACAAGTGCTGGAAAATGTGGAAAGGTTGTTGTTGGTGTGGATCAACGAGAAACAGTTAGCAGGAGATACTGTTTCGGAGGGAATAATATGTGAAAAGCAAGGCAGTTGCATGATGATCTCCTTAAGAAAATGCCTGCAACGAGTGCTGAAGTGAGCGAATTTAAAGCCAGCAGAGGCTGGTTTTACAAATTTAAGAATCGAAGTGGCATACATAGTGTTGTGAGGCATGGTGAGGAGCCAGTTGTGACAAAAGTGCGGCTGAAAAATATGTTCCTGAATTCCAGGAGTACCTAGAGGCTGAACAATTCCTCCCCAACAAGTGTTTAATTGTGATGAAACAGGCCTGTTTTGGAAGAAAATGCCCAACAGGACCTACATTACTCAGGAGGAAAAGGCACAGCCAAGACATAAGCCTATGAAAGACAGGCTAACTTTGATGCTGTGTGCCAATGCCAGTGGTGATTGCAAAGTGAAGCCTTTACTGGTGTATCTTTTGAAAATCCCGAGTGTTTGGCAGATGCGGTGTCAGCAAGTCTAACTTGTGTGTGATGTGGAAGTCTAACAAAAAGGCTTGGGTCACAAAGGACATTTTCTTAGATTGGTTCAATGAAGTGTTTGGCCCCAGTGTGAAGAAATATCTATTGGACAATAATTTGCCACTTAAGTGCCTCCTGATAATGGACAATGCTCCTTGTCATCCTCCAAACTTGGTAGAGAAAATTGTGGAGGAGTTTAAATTCATCAAAGTGAAGTTCTTGCCCCCTAATACCACTCCTCTCCTCCAGCCCATGGACCAGCAGGTCATTTCCAACTTTAAAACTCTATACCAAAGCAATGTTTCAAAAGTGCTTTGATGTGACCACAGACATGAACATAATCCTAAGAGAATTTTGGAAAAACATTTCCATATGCTGCATTGTGTACACCTTATAGGTAAGGCTTGGGAGGGAGTGACTACCAGGACTTTGAACTCTGCCTGAGAAAATTGTGGCCAGACTGTGTCCTAGAGAGGGATTTTGAAGGTTTTGGGGCTGAGCCTCAGAACCCTGAGCCTGAGCCTGAGCCTGTTTTGGAAGAAATTGTGGAATTGGGCAAGTCTTTGGGGTTAGAGGTGAGTGGTGACGATGTGGAACAGTTGGTGGAGGAGCACAAGGAAGAGCTAACCACTGAAGATCTGCAAGAGCTTCAACAGCAACTGGAACAAGAGAGCAGAGGTCAGGACAATGGTTCAGAGGAGGAGGTGGAGGTGGAACAAAAATGGAAGAATGTGCCTTCTTCAAGGATTAGGAGATCTGTGCCAAATGGAGTGATGTGCAAGCATTTATGGATGAATATCACCCTAACCATGCTGTTGCAGGCCGTGCTGGCAACCTGTACAATGACACAGTGGTGTGTCATTTCAGGGATGTGTTAAAGAATCGCCAGACACAGATCTCCCTGGACAAATTTGTTGTTAGAAAGAGGTCTAGTGACTCTCAAGCTGGTCCTAGTGGCATTCAAAGAAAAGGGAAGTAACCCCAGAAAAGAACTTACCACCTGCAGTGTTAATGGAAGGGATTCCCTTCCAAACACTAGCATACTACTCCACCTTCTCCCCTCCTCCCGTCCTCCACACATCAACAACTCTTCAATAAATGTAAGTGACATGTTATTGTAAAATATTTGCATGTATTTATGTATTCTTTATTCAATTATGTATTATTTAATGTCCAAAAGTTCTAAAAAATATTTTATTTAACTACTTTTGGAAGTCTTGGACGGATTAAATTTATTTCCATTATTTCTTATGGGGAAAATTGATTCGTTTTACGATTGTTTCGCTTTAAAATATGCCCTCTCTGACGGATTAATATCGTAAGTCGGGGTACCACTGTATATCAGTATTGTTCACACGTAGGAAATCAGCGAGCATAGGGCTTGTGTACCAGTTGTCTGTGAACAATGTATGACCCTTGCCAAGGTATGGCTGCATCATCTTGCGAACAACATCACCGGAAATGCCCAACATGCGCCTGGTATCATCGAGTGTATTTTTACCTGTGTAGATAATGACATCCAACACAAGACCAGTCACACATAACAAACAGTTTTATACCAAAGCGATTACGTTTGCTTGGTATATATTATTTGAATGACAGTCGTCCCTTGAACAGAACCAAGGACTCATCAACAACAATGTTCTTGAATGGATAAAAGTAGGCACTGAATTTTTCCTTGACATACATAAACAATTCTCGGATTTTGTAGAGGAGGTCATTTCGGTTTGGTGTATTCCTGTCAGAGAAATGCAACATTCTTAGCAACAGAAGGAATCTGTTGCAGGGAAGGAGGTCACAAAAGACTGGAGTGCTAATGAAACAGTCTGTGGACCAGTAGTTTGCTATATTATTATTATATGTATGTGGCATAAGCATGACAGTGCCAAGGAATAAATACATTTCAGTCACAGTTGTATCTTTCCACCTGCGCAGCCATGACGATTCTGTAACATCTACATGGTCCTTTGTATACTGGTAGTACAGGTTGGTCTGGGTAACAATCAGTTTCATTATCGACTCATCAAAGTATAGCTGAAAATAGTCTAACTCTGTAGACTCATCAGTGATGGGACAGTGTGGCATGATGCCACTTCCACTGCCATCAAAATTGAAAGGATGTGGCACGAATGGTGTATGTTCAGTCCAATTCCATTCACGATCAGCTGGCGCAGGGTGGGCCTGTGGCATGGGGGAGCAGGAGGAGGGACGGGAGTGGGGCCAGCACATGGTTGAGAGGGTGCCGGGTGGTCCTTTGTCTGTCCACACACCGCGCCATGTGGTCCAGGCATCGTGCCACCCACCACTTCTTCCTCCATCCCAGCATACTCTCCTTCATTATCACTATCACTGTCAGTGGCAGGGGTTTTGGAACGTGACCTGCTAAGACCCTTGCCTCTGACTGCATATGGCACACTGCCTGAACGTAGGTTATGACGCCCAAAAGTACGTTTCACTGGGGAATAATGATAATCACTGTCACTCGACGAATCGTCTATGGGCATAAAATCTATTTCATCATCGTCACTTATATCACTTTCACTATCGTCACCATAACACATGGAAAATGATAATTTCCTCTTGCGGAGTTGCCTTTGGGTAGCAACACTAGCAACCCTAGAGGTGCTGGGCTGAGGCTCTGTGGCCACACTGGCCACACCAGATGTGCTGGGCTGAGGGTCTGGTATGGCCACACTGTCCACACTGGCCACACTGGTCACCCCAGAGGTGATGGGCTGAGGGTCATCTGGGTTCTCATCAATAGTTTCACTAATTCCTTGATTATTAGTGGCTATATCACTGTCTAATCCACTAACCTCGCGTTCTGTTTCACTTTCCGGGAATAGTAGAGTGTTAATACGACGAGGCGTGAGTGAATCACGGGGGTTTGCCATGATGTTTACCCAAGATGGAGCTGAAACTAACTGGGGCTACCATGCGGTACCCTGGCGTCCCCAATTTTTTTCATACTGCGCACACTGAGTGCGCAGACCCATTCTCTCATGTCTAGGCGACTCAGGCCTATCGCGCTAAATTTGAAAGAATGTAAAATAAAACGTAGATCTACGTTCGGGGCAGTACGCACATGAATGTATATCTACGTGTGGACAGTTTAAGGGTTAAATACCCGCAGGTCATATGTTAAGCCTAGATGTCACTGCAAATGCTAAAACTACAAATACCCTATACAGTGGACCCTCGGTTAACGAAAAAAATTCATTGCAGAAGCCTGCTCAAGTGCCATTAAAGAACAAATTTACGTCCTTAAGAAATAATGTCATGTAGGTTAGTCTATTTCAGACCCCCAAAACTACACTTCCACAAGAACTTACAAAATTATACTTACATAATTGCACGATTTCCGGGGTATTCGTTAACCGAGGGTCCACTGTATTGCCTCTGTTATAAAATGATAATGGGGGACTGGGTAGGTGTACCAAGAAGCAAGAGAGGAGAGACAGGAGAGCTCTTTATCCGGGGCTTATCCAAAGTCAAGATGTAAATGTGATGAAAAAAATATTTTTATTCAAAGACTAGGTATGAGAGAGAATGAGTGGGATTTTATGATTTCTAATTTTAATATACAGTGGACCCTTGAGTTTCGGCCATAATTCATTCCACATGGCTGTTCAAGTGCCATTACCGAACGAATTTGTTCCCATAAGGAATAATGTAAAGTAGGTTAGTCCATTTCAGATCCCCAAAAATACACTTACAAAAGCACTTACAATATTACACTTATATAATTGTTCGAGTTTTGAGGTGGCCGAAACTCGGGGGTCCACTGTACATCCCATTTATTAATATTATGATGTCTGATACTTAAAAAATACAGTGGACCCCCGAGTTACGAACACCCTGGAAATCGTACAATTATGTAAGTATAATATTGTAAGTGCTTTTGTAAGTGTATTTTTGGGGGTCTGAAATGGACTAACCTACTTGACATTATTTCTTAAGGGAGTAAATTCGTTCGGTAATGGCACTTGAGCAGGCTTCTGGAATGAAGTTTTTACGTTACTCGGGGGTCCACTGTACACCCATATTTGTATATAATATTATATACAGTATTTCTGTATAACCTTTATCTGCCCTTGATGAGTGTACATTATTACACATTAGGCTGTGTGCATTTTTACTATTTGTTGAATGTTAAAGTAATCAGAACATTATTAGTTGTAGTACATACTTGAAAAATGTTTCATAAATTATTTTTTCTCAGAACTTGTGGATAGAAAGAATTACGTACACAACAGAGTTTGAACTACCTGGCATTCTCAAGTGGTTCGAGGTAGTAGATCAAAAAATGGATCAGCTGTGCCCGCCACAATATGCATGTGAAACTGTCGAGCGCAACAACAAACAAATCCGACAGATTACCCTCCACTACAGAGCAAATCCTCAGGTACTTGACTTGTTTGTGATAGAGCTTCATGATCCCAGCTTCATTATTTAATGGTATATGTTCCATTTGTTGTTTTTTGAAAGATTGAGGTTAGTTTCAACAGGATTTTCAAAGCATATATTTCATCAGTAATATATTATTGAAAATATTTACAGGACAATATCCAGCCCTTCACAATGAGATTACAAGGAACAATAGATGCAGCTGTTAATGGAGGTGTGGCTAAGTATCAAGATGCATTCTTTGGTCCAGATTATCTAGTTATGTACCCCGAAAATGCTGACCATGTTAACAGACTCAAGGTTCTTCTCTCCGATCAAGTAAGTTATTAAGAGTTGTTAGACAGTCATTTGATCACCTATAATTATTTGTCCCAATGGAATTTTGATACAAAAAAGCTTAATATATATATTTCGTCGGCTGTCTACCACCGAGGCAGGGTGACCTAAAAAAGAAAGAAACACCGTCACCATCATTCAACACTTTCACCATCATTCACACATAAGCACTGTCTTTGCAGAGGCGCCCATATACAACAGTTCAGATGTCACTCCAAACAGCCAATATCCCAAACCTCTCCTTTAAAGTTCAGGCATTGTACTTCCCGCCTCCAGGATTCAAGTCTAGCTAACCAGTTTCCCTGAATCCCTTCACAAAATACAGTGGTACCTCTACTTACGAGCAAAATTCGTTCCAGTCGGCTATTCAAGTGCCGATACCGAAGGAATTTTTTCCCATAAGAAATAATGAAAATTAGGTTAATCCATTTCAGACCCCCAAAAATACACTTACAAAAGCACCTACAAAAATACACTTACATAATTGTTCGAGTTGGGAGCTGCTCGTAAGTAGAGGTACCACTGTATTACCATGTTCACGCTCCAATAGCTCGTCAAGTCCCAAAAACAATTCGTCTCTATTCACTCCTATCTAACATGCTCACACATGCCTGCTGAAGGTCCAAGCCCCTTACACACAAAACCTCTTTTACCCTTTTCCTCCATCTTTTCTTTCTTAGGACAGCCCCTACCCCTTCTTCCCTCCACTACAGATTTATACACGCTCCAAGTCATCCTCTTTTGCTCCATCCTCTCTAAATGTCCAAATCACCTCAACAACCCTTCCTCATCCCTCTGAATAATAATTTTAGTAACTCTTCACCTCATAATTTCCACGCTATGAATTCTCTGCATATTATTGACGCTACCCATTTTCCTTAGACACGACTTCTCCACTGCCTCCAGCCTCCTTCTCATAAACATTACCTTGCTTACACATTAACAACAAAACCCATAAATCACTCTCCTGCACTCATTCCAAACCTGGGTCCTTCATTTGTGAGCTAATTGTACTTCCACTGAGCTTCAAGCTGCAGTCCTCATTTCATACTTTTCCATTTTCAACTTCTTATAATTTAACTTTTATACTCATTTCTAGCTCTGCAATTATTCTAATAGGTTTAAATCAATTCTCTAACTGATCAGACAGTCAGTTGGTCTTTGCTCTCTTCAGTCTTGTCTGATGAGTTTACACACATTGTCTTTCTCACTGCTCACAAAAAGTATGGTGTATCATAAATTTAATGTCTTTGTTTAACATTGTATTATACAGATTTTAAATGTTTTACAGACAATGATTCTGGAGAATGCCTTGGATCTCCATGGTAAAATAGCTCCATCTGCCAACCAGCCACTCCACAGAAGGCTTGTTGATGTAAGTTGAAATCATGTTTTACTCAGAAATGACTAATCTCTTTTCTTTAAGCAGTAAATTATTATTACAGGTGGGCCCTGCTTATATAGCAGGTTAGGTTCCGGGCTACTGCTGTAAAGCAAAATTCTTTGTAAAGGGAAACATAGCCTTTTTTTCAGTTTCATATGGATATAAAAGCTTGATAACATGTTTACACTATCATATATTAAGTGAGCGATAGATCTAGGCCTAAAAAATGCTTATACAGTACACACATTACTTACCTTAAAATATTTTCATCCTTAGCTTATAGAGTGTGTTGAATATATTTCTTCTTCTTTCAACACGTCGGCCGTTTCCCACCGAAGCAGGGTGGCCCAAAAGAAAAAACGAAAGTTTCTCCTTTTACATTTAGTAATATATACAGGAGAAGGGGTTACTAGCCCCTTGCACCCGGCATTTTAGTCGCCTCTTACGACACGCATGGCTTACGGAGGAAGAATTCTGTTCCACTTCCCCATGGAGATAAGAGGAAATAAGAACAAGAACTAGTAAGAAAATAGAAGAAAACCCAGAGGGGTGTGTGTATATACATATGCTCCTTAACACTTGTTGCAATTTCATATCATCATATTGTCATTTAAAATCTTATAGTATCATCATTTTCTTAATTTGAAATAAAATATATATCTAGAAGAAAAAAAGTAGCCAGCTGGCCCAGTCGATAACGCATCGGTCTGGAGTTTAAAGATTCTTTTCTCAGCTGTAGTATCTGAGCTCCTCTGCAAAGACAGTGATTATGTATGAGTGTGGTGAAAGTGTTGAATGATGATGAAAGTTTTTTTCTTTTTGGGGATTTTCTTTCTTTTTGGGTCACCCTGCCTCGGTGGGAGACGGCCGACTTGTTGAAAAAAAAAAAAAAAAAAAATCTAGAAGAAACTCTAAAAACTATTTCTAGTATTGTTATTATACTAGTATAGCATCAACATACTGTAATTTGAAATAAATTCTACAACTAGATTAAACTCAACCAATTTCTCTTGTATTGTCTTTTAATAGTATGTATAACCATATAATAATTTAAATAATACAGAACTAGAATAACCTCAATCAATTTCTTTAGCATTAAGTACTTAGTGAATAAGTCTCTAGAATAAACTGCCCCTAATGCCATGGCATGCCAGTGGCTCTCCTTGCATTACAGTTTTATAATTGTTTTATAATTGTAACTACCAATAACATTGTACACTTGTAACATGCATTGAAATAAAAATTATTATTATTATTATTATTATTATTATTATTGTACATGAATGTGTAGTGTGACCTAAGTGTAAGTAGAAGTAGCAAGATGTACCTGAAATCTTGCATGTTTATGAGACAGAAAAAAGACACCAACAATCCTACCATGTAAAACAATTACAGGCTTTCGTTTTACACTCACTTGGCAGGATGGTAGTACCTCCCTGGGTGGTTGCTGTCTACCAACCTACTACCTATAGTATCTGGATATATATTTACTAAATGGAAATGGGCTTACATTAAAAAACATTTCAATAATAGAAAAAAGTTCTTTTACCAAAAAAATGAGGAACAATATGTGGAATTTTTATTTTTTAACATGATGGCCATCTCCCACCTAGGTGAGGTAACCAGAAAAAAAAAACTCATTCTTTTTTTTTTTTTTTTAACACATCGGCCGATTCCCACCAAGGCAGGGTGGCCCGAAAAAGAAAAACTTTCATCATCATTCACTCCATCACTGTCTTGCCAGAAGGGTGCTTTACACTACAGTTATAAAACTGCAACATTAACACCCCTCCTTCAGAGTGCCGGCACTGTACTTCCCATCTCCAGAACTCAAGTCCGGCCTGCCGGTTTCCCTGAATCCCTTCATAAATGTTACTTTGCTCACACTCCAACAGCACGTCAAGTATTAAAAACCATATGCCTCCATTCACTCCTATCAAATACGCTCACACATGCTTGCTGGAAGTCCAAGCCCCTCGCACACAAAACTTCCTTTACCCCCTCCCTCCAACCTTTCCTAGGCCGACCCCTACCCCGCCTTCCCTCCACTACAGATTTATACACTCTCGAAGTCACTCTGTCTCGTTCCATTCTCTCTACATGTCCAAACCACCTCAACAACCCCTCCTCAGCTCTCTGGACAATCGTTTTGATAATCCCGCACCTCCTCCTAATTTCCAAACTCCGAATTCTCTGCATTATGTTCACACCACACATTGACCTCAGACATGACATCTCCACTGCCTCCAGCCTTCTCCTCGTTGCAACATTCATCACCCATGCTTCACACCCATATAAGAGCGTTGGTATAACTATACTCTCATACATTTCCCTCTTTACTTCCATGGACAAGGTTCTTTGTCTCCACAGACTCCGAAGTGCTCCACTCGCCCTTTTCCCCTCATCAATTCTATGATTCACCTCATCCTTCATAGACCCATCCGCCGACATGTCCATCATTAATTTAATTCCTGTCTTGCCAGACTTGTGAAGACATCACAATTCAAATGACCCTCCTACCTTATATCTATTACGATAATCCTTAGAATTTATATAGTATTTGGCCTGAGTATAGGAGATCCTCAGTATCATATACAGTGGACCCCCGGTTAACGTACTGCTCCAAACCCGAACAATTATGTAAGTGTATTTTTGTAAGTGCTTGTGTAAGTGTATTTTTGGGGGTCTAAAAGGACTAATCTAATTTACATTATTTCTTATGGGAACAAATTCGTTCGGTAACGGCACTCGAACAGCATTCTGGAACGAATCATGGCCGTTAACCGGGGGTCCACTGTACCTCCATTCTGACTGAACGGATATTTACATATGAAATTGATACAGCTACATAGTCTCTATAACCAGTGATGATCCAAGCTTAATAATTGAAATCTCCTTAAACACTGAAGAGATTTTACTTGGTGATAGTTTCACAAATACTCTACTTTCAAGAGACTGAGAGAATAATGCTATACTACTGGATAACTTCTCAATCAAAGTGAATGAGTAAGTAGAGAAGACCTTCTCGAGACTGAGAGAGGTGTCATACTGCCTAACCCACATCACTCGCCCCTGACGTCAGCTCGCGTCAGGAGAGTAGTGCAGAGGTGAGGCCACACAAACATAAATTGGTCGTTACCCATTGTGAACAATCCATTTCCTTACCAAAATAATTCATCATATAAATATATACATATAATGAAAATGGGAAAGATGAAAATGAAAATTTAATATTATAAAGCTGATTGGCATCGTATTAGCTATTAACAATGATAATCGCAATGTAATATTAGCTGAACAAATATGAAAGTTATATTTTACAAAGCCGCATCTTGGCGTAACATACAGTGGACCCTTTCTATTCGAACACTCCAAACTCGCCCTTTTATATAAGTTTATTATTGTAAGTGCTTTTATAAGTGTATTTTTGGGGGTCTGAAATGGACTAATCTAATTTACATCATTCCTTATGGGAATAAATTCGTTTGGTAACAGCACTTGAACAGCATTCCGGAATGAAGAATGTTCGAATAGCAAGGGTCCACTGTATCTCAACACCTTCCTTAGAGTATGAGTACTGTAATTTCTACCTCCAGGACTCAGTTCTGGCTAACCAGTTTCCTGAATTCCTTCATATATATTTCTTGCTCACAATCCAATATCACTTCAAACCATAAAAAAAAAACTGCTTTTCTGCATTCACTACAATCTAACACACACAAGCTTGCTGGATCATCAAATCCCTAGCACTCAAAGCCTTAATCAGCTCCCTCTAATCCTTCCTGGGGTGGCTCCCCTGCCAATCCTTCCATTCATCCTAGATTATATTCCTTCTTGGTCATCTTGGGCACGAGACAAATAGAGAGCGTGTCTGTCTCGCGCCCAGCAGACGGAGGATCAAACCTCCACAAAGTATTGCGCTGAATAACCCAAATAGGTTTAGCGCTTAACATGAATTATATTATTATTATTCTTGGTCATCTTATTTTGCTCCATTCTCTAAATGCACAAACCACCTCAACAACTCTCATCTCTCTGAATTATACCCTTTGTAACTCCATATTAATAGCCTTCTATTTTCTATTCTTTGAATTCTGTGCATAATGTTCACATCACTCTCCCAAATTCATCCACCAACCTTTTCAACTTTTCAAGTTCAATAACTTTTAATCCTGCATCTCTCTCAACACCCTAGCATTCACTTCTTTTACAGTTCCATCAATAAATATGTTAAGGAACCAGGCTGATGTCACACATCCCTGTCTAAAGCCTATTTTTACTGGAATTACAGTAAAGTCTCTCTCCTTCAAATAATAGAATTCCAGATTGGAGAGATAAAGTATTACTGTACAGTTGAACCCTAAAACTTGTGGGAACTAGGTTCCTGGATGTTCCTGTGAATTCAGAATCCTTAGATATAGTATATTACTGTACCACAAAATTTTTCTTTTCACTCAGTGGCTGTTTCTTATAATAAATTTTTAGTTTTAAGTTAATTTTGTGTTTCATGAGGTATACCTCTTCATTGTTGCATTAATATTGACATTTGTAAGAATGTCCACGAAAATAAAGAGAAAATTAATGGGGGAACTAAATCATGCACAATACACAAATTGTTCCAGCCATGGTATTGTGCCTTTTTGTTTTTTAAATCATGCATATTTTATGGTTTGTTTTCAATTTAGGAGTCATACTCCAAGTCAAGCCAAGAAGTAATTGGATCACTACCTGGATGTAGAAGGTATATTAATTCTGACAATTTGGATGTAGGACACAAGTGCATTCACTTGTATTTGTACTTAATTAAGACACCTTATTGGATACATCTTGATCCTTGGACCTTGAAGTGACCAATGTCCCAGAACCAAAATGTATCCAATAAAGATGTCCCAAGTGTATGCACATGTGTCCCTTCATCCAAACCACTATCTGCTGAGCATGCCTGACTGGCCTTTGGCCACTAGCAACAGCAACGTGATTAACCAGAGTGTCAGCAAGAAAGTCTGGCTTCGAGCTGCTGGGTAGAACCCTTGAAATTGATCATAGGTATACACTGCAAAAACTCCAGTGAATAATAAATCTTTTTTGCTGGATACCATTCAATATCAATGGATAAATAAAGTGTGTAAATTTGGAAGGCTATAAATTTTGGGGTTTTACTGCACAGTATTTTTTTTTTTTTTTTATCAAACCGGCCATATCCCACCGAGGTAAGTGACCTAAAAATAAAAATAAAAGTTTCTCTTTTTAAATTTAATAATGTATACAGGAGAAGGGCTTACTATCCCCTTGCTCCTGGCATTTTAGTCGCCTCTTACGATACGCATGGCTTACAGAGGAAGAATTCTGTTCCACTTCCCCCTGGAGAATAATAAGTTATATTATTAAAAAAATATTTCCCCTGCCCTATCATTTTTATTAAACATGATTCACATACGTATACTTATATAAAAACACCATTTTCTTCTCCTTAATTGTGGAGTATTTTCTGTCAATGTAGTTCTTAAATTAAATTTTTTTATGAATTTATTAGGTATTTGAAGGTCTTCGAAGCAAAGTGAGAAAGATGTGTTCAACTCCTCAGTCTCAGAGATCCACTTCATCACTGCAGTCCACACCACCACCTCCTCCTACACACAGACGTGCAGACTCTGATCCTGCCACAGAGTTTAGGAGAACTGGCTCAATTGTCAAGTAAGAATATCATGTTACATTTGTTAACATTTAATTAAATTTTATTCCTGTTCTTGTGTGTAATTTTTTTGTGAAAGCTGCATCTGATAATATTTCTTTAAAAATATTTTAAGTGTCTTTCTTCAGTGTCAGTCACAAGGAAGAAGTCATCACAATAGATTTTCATCACACTTTTTCACAGAGTTGAAAATACAGGGAAGTAGGTTTTCCACTTCAAAAGTAAATAACTTTTCAAGTATTGAGGTAGATCAATAGTGCCCATGCTTTTGCATAACTGGGCGGTCACATTGAATGGTCAAGTGATAAGGGCCGAATTTTGAAACAGAAAGTGACTACCTACTGTACTGTAATTAACTAATTTTACTAACATATTGATAACATTAATAAGTATTGCCATCAGAAATTGAAAGAATGTATCAGTTCATGTCCACCAGAAATTACTCATTTTATTACAAAAAAATTTCCAGTAACTAGTTGATTAACTTAACCCTTAAACTGTCCACACGTAGATATACGTTCACCTGCGTACTGCTCCGAATATTTTGAAAAAAAAATTTTTTTTTTTTTAAAAATGAAGAGCACATTTTTATAAACAGGATAGGCTAAAAAAAATTTTTTTTGGCCAGTACTTACCGAGATATAAGCCCGCCAATTTGGTACTGGATGCTCACCTGATGGCAACATCAAGTCCTGCTACTTGCAGAAGTAATGCCGATATACTTTTTTTCTAGTTTTTATTTTAATTTATATAATTTTTATGTTCTGATAATTACAATTTACAATAGTTCTTGTGATTTCATAGCCAATCTTTGTTCTAATACTAATATTATGTACTGAAATAGTACTCAAATAGTCACAATCACACCAACAGGTGAACAGTTTCACCTTCCTTGGTCATTTACTATTGTCTATAAATATATACGAAGTATTTATAGGTCCCAGCAATGTTTTAGACATCCTGGAGTATATATGAAACTCCTTGAAGAATGGTGTGTTGACAAGTGTCAGATAACTCTTGACAGCCCAGTGACATTTGATAAATGTCAGCAGTGCTGGAGGGAACCCTCCCTTTTTCAATATCTGTCTGTCTGTCTATCTGTGTCTGTCTATCTCTCTGTCTATCTGTCTGTATCTGTCTGTTTGTCTAGCTCTGCTTATGTCTGTCTAACTCTGCTTATCTGTCTGCCTGTGTATGTCTTTCCATCTGCTTGTCTCAGTCTCAGAGTGCGTCTCGTAAGCCAACAGGTATTATACACGATGCAGAAGTGACGATGCATATTACTTGCCAGGGGTTTCCATGCTTATTATGTATTATATCTACAAGCATTGTATAGCACTTTGCCTGGAATTTTTGGGTTATCCTAGGTAATTTACACTATGTATAATAACTGTACTTATGTGTACATGTGAGAGAGAGACAGAGATATAGGACATATAGATATAGATAGATATATAGACAGACAAAGATATAGACAGACAAAGATATAGACAGACAAAGATATAGACAGACAAAGATATAGACAGACAAAGATATAGACAGACAAAGATATAGACAGACAAAGATATAGACAGACAAAGATATAGACAGACAAAGATATAGACAGACAAAGATATAGACAGACAAAGATATAGACAGACAAAGATATAGACAGACAAAGATATGGACAGATAGAGATATAGACAGATAGAGTTATAGACAGATAGAGAGAGACAGCCAGAGACAGTCAAAGCCAGCCAGCCTGCCTAATACATAAGAACATAAGAAAGAAGGAACACTGCAGCAGGCCTACTGGCCCATGCAAGGCAGGTCCATGTCACCCCCCAACTTAGACCAATGACCCACCTAGTCAGGTCACATCCTCTGAAGGAAGGAGTATGGCATCAGACCTAGTAGCACAAGCTAGTCAGGTCCAACTCACACCCACCCACAGCCACTCGTGTATTTATCTAACCTATTTTTACTTTCCTCTTATAAGGGGAGTGTTAATGTCACATAACATCATTGAATCCCTGGTGTTTGCCACACTATTTGCTCTAGCTGGCACTCAATCGAACTGGTGCTCCCACAAGGTACTAAGTGGTCCCAGATTTTTTTAATACTGCGCACACTGAGGGCGCAGACCTATTCTCTCATGTCTAGGCGACTCAGGCCTATCGCACTAAATTTGAAGGAATGAAAAATAAAACGTAGCTCTACGTTCGGTCAGCTACGCACGTGAACGTATACAGTGGACCCCCGAGTTTCGTAAAAACTTCACTCCTGAAGTCTGCTCAAGTGCCATTACCGACCGAATTTACTCCCTTAAGGAAAAATTTCACGTAGGTTAGTCTATTTCAGACCCCCAAAAATACACTTCCACAAGAACTTACAAAATTATACTTACATAATTGCACGATTTCCGGGGTATTCGTTAACCGAGGGTCCACTGTATCTACGTGTGGACAGTTTAAGGGTTAAAAGTGTAACACAGTTTACCTTTTCACTCATATTTTATCATGATAAAACAATTAAGAGATCCAATATTGACAAAGTGCAATTGAATATAGCAGTTTATTATTGTTCAATTATATATGAATTTATATTTGGAACAGATAAGCATAGTATACTTGAAGCTTATAAACTTAATGTGATATTTGAGGCTGCAGTTTAGTAGAGAGAACATTAATATTAAGTTCAATGGTTGTGATGCAGTCTTAAAATTCTGTGCAAATGTTTATCAGTTAGCTTCAATAAGATTCATCCAACTAGGTATATTTCTACACCATAGGAAGGTTAGCATAGGCACCACTGTGCCCACAAATGCAAGTTTTTACAGACGAATCTCCTGCTTGCTAGTTTTAGCACTGGCTTGCTAGTTTTAGCACTGGCTTGCTAGTTTTAACATTGGCTTGCTAGTTTTAACATTGGCTTGCTAGTTTTAACATTGGCTTGCTAGTTTTAACACTGGCTTGCCATGGATTCACATTCTACCCATTCCTTGAATTTTTTCAGTGCTTTGTAAATTAAACATATAAAAACAATTTTTGTCTCCCACCACACTATGCCCAATACATTGTTTAAAAACTATTACACTAGAAAGGTTACTTACCATATATTTTAGGATAGAGTATTATTATTACTTTTTTCTGCTTTTGTTCAGTGTCTTTATGACACCTCTGTCTGTCAGTAGTAGTTCAGTAGTAGTATTTGTATCTTACCAATAACTGTTACTGATTCACTGTCTCCCTACGTGAATTCACTGACCATTATGTGACTCGTGCTGACCCAGCATGATGTCACGAGCTCTTTGAATGCCCTCCGGGCACTGGGCTTCTCAGTTCTGAGCAGAATATACAGAGACGACAGGTCAGGCTTGGCGCCCTCCTTTTTTTTACCTTCAATATAGAACTTACAAGCCATTCGATGTGTGTGTTTATACCCAATTCCATCGTTTGAACCCCCACACGACAAATTAGTGGCGGTGAATTCAGTAATGGTTATTGGTAAGATACAAGTATTACTACTGAACTACTGCTGACATGTCATGCATGTACCAATGCTACCTTTTTTATTGTTTTAAGATTGTAATTTTTTTCTGGATGTTGGTTCTGTGACTGCTCAACCCCACATGAGCAGCATGTGCTGACTTATCAGTGCTGGACTCATGTGAAACTAGAAAAAGATCCAAAGAAAGTTTTTAATATGATGGTAATGTGTGTTTCAGTTCCCCTCTACCACCGCTTCCATCAGACAAGGGAGCAGTCAGTACCAGTTCATCTTCTACATCTGGTCACTCTTCACAGAGATCATCACAAGCTTCTTCCCTTTATGCTCACTTTCATTCTGCCTCTCACGATGATGAGTTGTATGCCAAACCTCAGGTATGTGACTTTGCAAGAAATTTAATTGCAATATGATAACTTTTTATAAAACAGTTACAGGTTTCCCTCTTACTTTATATGGGTTTGCTGTCTGTGAATTCAATAGTATCCAGTGTCCCATTTCTTTGGGGAGTTCTGTATGTGCCATTATACATTTGCTGTATGCATTTGGTGGAGGTCACAAAATGTATTAAAGATTCTTATGCGGAATTAAATATTGACAGACAGATTATGTTTAGTACAGTTGACATGAACCTAGAACCTTGTACATAAAGCCAGGGGCACCTTTACTCATATTTTACTAGATGCAAATTGATGAGCCATAAGTCCAGTGGTATATTTAGTCCCAAAAATTAGCATTTTTTGTAGTCCTCGGTTGTAAGTCACTGGGTGAATTTCAGTAATTTTCAGTTTCAGTTTTGCATATACAGTGGACCCTCGGTTATTGACCGTAATTCGTTCCAGAAGCTCGGCCTAAAACCGAAAAGACAGAAAACCTAAATAATATTTCCCATAAGAATTAATGTATACGTATACAATTAATCCATTCCAGACACCCAAAAATGTTCACAAAAAAATCAAATTTTTGAAAGATTAATGAACAATTAAATCAGTATTACATACCTGTATTGAAGACTTGTTGGCTTATGGAAGATAGGGAGGATTTATTGTTTGGAAGGGGAATCCCCTTCCATAAAGACTTTAGGTAACAAGTCCTTTTCCAGGGTTACTTCCCTTCTTTGTCTTTTACTGCCACTAGGACCAGCTTGAGAGTCATTGGACCCCTCTCGCACAAAATAACTGTCCAGAGAGCTCTGTTTCTGGCGTCTCTTTAAGATTTCCCTGAAGTGGGACAAGGTTTTGTCACTGAACATGTTGCAGATATGGCTTGTTTCAGCTTGCTCAGGGTGGTATTTTTCAACAAAACTTTGCAACCTATTCCACATTGCACACATGTTCTTAATCACTGAAGAAGGCACCTCCTTCACTTCCTCTTCCTCCTCCTCTGAAGCAATTTCCTCAGCTGTGGTCTGTTGCTGACTAACTTCCAACCCCATGGACTTCCCCAATGCCACAATACATTCCACAACAGGCAGAGGGTCGGCAGGGTCAGGGTCAGCCCCAAACTTTTCAAAATCCCTCTCTTGGACACAATCTGGCCACAATTTTTTCCAAGCAGAGTTCAAAGTACTGGAAGTCACTCCTTCCCTAAATGGACTTTCTTCTCTCCCAAACTCTACTCCTGGGAACTCTCCTGTCCCCTGTCTTCCCTACATTTCCGGTCTCTCTAGACTCAACAGCTCTCTCCGTTCCTTAGACATCAAACTTACTTACCTCCAGACTAACACACTTCGCACTAATCTAGTTCATACTTCTCCTCCCTCTATAGATGCTCCTGGTGTCTACTCTATTTCTTGTTCCTCCTGTCCTCTTCAGTACTTTGGTGAAACTGGCCGATCTCTTTCTGACAGACTTAGGGAGCACAAAAATAGTGTTAGGCTTGTAGACACTAATAATGCTCTTTTCTGTCATGTCAGAGATCACAGTCATCCTATTGATTGTTTACCCTACGTCCAACTTTCACAGTCGTCATCTTGTTGAATCCTCCCTTATACACAACTTTCCTTGTATGAATCTGAGTCCTGGCTTTGTCTCTGTTGATGCTTTCCTTTCCCACTACATTGTTAAATGCTCCAAACTTCAGAGCACCCGTGACTTAACCTGATTCTTTTTTTCCTTCTCCCTTCCTCTTTCCTCTTTCTTCTTTCTCCTCTGTGTTTTCTTTCTTTTGCCTTGTTTATGTTGTTCATCATTATCTTTTTCCCCCTCTGTGTTCTTGCCCCAACCCTATGTGAGCCACTAGCTCCCTTGCAGTGCTCCTCTTTCTTAGTATTTGACTGACTCCACTCCTACTACTACTACTACCACTATTACTCCTCCACCACTTTCTCTTGTTCCCGCCCCTCTCGGCTGCCTGTATAAACCTCCCTCCCTCCCTTCATTCTGTTAGTGTGACTTTGTAAATGGTCCAAGTCGGACCGAAACGTCGTCGTAAGCTCCTTTCTTCAAGTGCGGGTTATTTGTGTATAACCTACTACCTAGAAGTGGTGTTCACATCTGGGGAATATCCTGGCCAGTCACTGAAGAAAGTTACCTCACAGGCATGAAATAATTGAACAAGAAATTTCTTGGTGTGGAAAGGAGCAAGGTCTTACCTAAAAACCTTGCACCATTCTGTGTGAAAGATTCAGACAGTTGATGATAAACCAGTTCTAGGCGCATTATTGCAATTAATGTTAGTGGGGATGTTTTTCAAGGCTTTCTTGGATGTGTATTTGGTGTGGACGCCATAGCTAGGTCCATACACACACTTGTTCCTAGTCTGAGTTCAGAGGTTTGAACCTATTGTGTGACATATACTTCTTTTACGTTATCCATGGGGGCAAAGAAGGGAATGTATGAAAGTACATATAGTTGCAAGGCCAGCATAATTTTTTTGCCTCATCGATAAACCTGCCAGGGTGGGTTATTACTTTGGTTATTGAATTGTGTTGGGTGCCTTCTACCTAGTATACTTTAATGACAAGCACTGTATGTCTGATGGATATTTGCTACAGTATACATATATTAACAGAATTGTTGTTATAGTCTAAAAACATTCATATTATCTTAATTTTAAATCAGACTTTCTATCCAAACTTCATTTTAAGGGAAAAATTGAACCAAATCACAATTTTTCTGCTTCATCTGAGTTCACAGTGATACAGTGCATAGCAACTCATGAAGTGGTTGCTGCACCATGTTGACATCAATGAGAGATTGTCAAGATGCAATTTTGAAATGTAATCTAAGCTTTTCCAGTATACAGAAGGGTTAGGGTCCAAGTTACCGTCAAAGTGAATTACCCTTTTTTTTTTTTTTTTTTAACTTTTAATTTATTTTATTTATTAACACATCGGCTGTTTCCCATCAAGATAGGGTGGCCCGAAAAAGAAAAACTTTCGCCATCATTCACTCCATCACTGTCATGCCATAGGTGCGCTTACACTACAGTTATAAAACTGCAACATTAACTCCTTCAGAGTGCAGGCACTGTACTTCCCATCTCCAGGACTCAAGTCTGGCCTGCCAGTTTCCCTGAATCCCTTCATAAATATTACCTTGCTCACACTCCAACAGCATGTCAAGACCTAAAAACCATTTGTCTCCATTTACTCCTATCTAACACGCTCACGCATGCTTGCTGGAAGTTCAAGCCCCTTGCACACAAAATAACCTTTACCCCCTCCCTCCAACCTTTCCTAAGCCGACCTCTGCTCCGCCTTCCCTCCACTACAGATTTATACACTCTCGAAGTCATTCTATTTTGTTTCAGCCTCTCTACATGTCCAAACCACCTCAACACCTCCTTAGCCCTCTGGATAATAGTTTTGGTAATCCTGCACCTCCTCTTAATTTCCAAACTACAAATTCTCTCCATTATATTCACACCACACATTGCCCTCAGACACGACATATCCACTGCCTCCAGCCTTCTCCTTGTTGCAACATTTACTCCCTATGCTTCGCACCCTTATAAGAGCATTGGTATAACTATACTCTCATACATTCCCCTCTTTGCTTCCATGGACAAAGTTTGTTGTCTCCACAGACTCCTCAGTGCACCACTCACCTTTTTCCCCTCATCAATTCTATTTTTTCACTTCATCTTTCATAGACCCATTTGCAGACACGTCCACTCCGAAATATCTGAATACATTTACCTCCTCCATACTCTCTCCCTTAAATCTGATATCCAATCTTTCTTTATCTAAATCATTTGATACCCTCATCACCTTACTCTTATCTATATTTACTTTTAACTTTCTACCTTTACACACCCTTCCAAACTCGTCCACTAATCTTTGCCACTTTTCTTTAGAATCCCCCCAAAACAGTATCATCAGCAAAAAATAACTGTGTCAGCTCCCATTTTGTATTTGATTCCCCATAATTTAATCCCACCCCTCTCCCCAACACCCTAGCATTTACTTCTTTTAGAACCCCATCTATAAATATGTTAGACAACCATGGTTACATTACACATCCCTATCTAAGACCTACTTTTACTGAGAAGAAATCTCCCTCTCTCCTACACACCCTAAACTTAGCCTTACTATCCTCTTTACAGCATTTAGTAACTTAATACCTATTCCATACACTTGCAACATCTGCCACATTGCTCCCCTATCCACTCTATCATATGCCTTTTCTAAATCCACAAATCCATCAATGCATTTATGGATTATTATTATTATTATTATTCTTTCAGTGGAACCTCGGTTTTCATATGCCCCAGTTTTTGTAGGATTCGGTTTTCGACGACTTTTTCCGTCGAAATTTTGTCCCAGTTTTTGTACATCACCTCGGTTTTCGTAGAGTTGAAAATGGTCCATACCAATTGCGTCTGCCTGCTTGCCTGCATCACTCGGCCATTCAAGCGCCCACACAAAGCATCCCATGCATTGTGACTCCGTCTGCCTTTGTTTCTGGTTGAGTGAGCATCACCCCGCACATTCATCCAAAACATTTTGTAATACATACAGTGGTACCCCGAGTTTTGGCCATAATTCATTCCAGAAGGCTGTTCGAGTGACGTTACTGAACGAATTTGTTCCCATAAGGAATAATGTAAATTAGATTAGTCCGTTTCAGACCCCAGAAAATACACTTACAAAAGCACTTACAATAACACACTTATACATAATTGTTCGAGTTGGGAGCTGTACAAAACTCGGGGTACCACTGTAATCCATTGTTTTTTGTGCTTGTTTATTGTGTGCGACTGCTAAATAAGCCACCATGGAAGCCAAAGAAAGTTCCGAGTGCCATCCCTTTGATAAAGAAGGCGAGAAACACGATAGAATTAAAAAAAGACCTCGTAGCAAAGTATGAAGTGGCATACGCATGGTCGATCTCGCCAGAATGTAAGGGAAGTCCGCATCAATGATCAGTTCCATCCTGGCCAAGAAAAAAGATATCAAGGAAGCTGATGTTGCGAAAGGAGTAAATGTGCTAACGAAACAGAGATCGCAAACAATCGAAGATGTTGAGAATTTATTGTTGGTGTGGATCAGCAAAAAACAGTTAGCAGGAGATAGTGTTTTGGAGTCGATAATTTGCGAAAAGGCAAGGCTGTTGCATGCGGATCTCGTAAAGAAAATGCCTGGAACGAGTGCTGCTGTTAGTGAATTTAAGGCCATCGGAGGCTGGTTTAACAAATTCAAGAAGCGAACTGGTATACACAGTGTGGTAAGGCATAGCGAGGCTGCAAGTTTGGACAAATGTGGGGCTGAAGAATTCATTGATGAATTCAAGGAGTACATAGAGGCTGAAGGATTCCTCCCCCAACAAGTCTTCAATTATGACAAAACAGGCCTCTTTTGGAAGAAAATGCCAAAGAAGACCTACATCATGCAGGAGGAAAAGGCACTGCCAGGACACAAGCCTATGAAGGATAGACTAAGTCTTGTTCTGTGATAACGCTAGTGGGATTTCAAAGTGAAACCTTTACTGGTGTATCACTCTGAAAATCCCCGAGTGTTCAAGAAAAACAATGTCATCAAGAGTAAATTGTGTGTGATGTGGAAGGCTAACAATAAGGCATGGGTCATGAGGCAAATTTTCATTGAGTGGGTCAGTGAAATGTTTGGCCCGAGTGTGAAGAAATACCTCCTGGAAAATCAGTTGCCACTCAAGTGCCTCCTGGTAATGGACAATGCTCCTGCTCATCCTCTAGACTTGGAAGACCATTTGTTGGAGGTGTTTAGTTTCATCACAGTGACGTTCTTGCCCCCTAATACCACTCCTCTCATCCAGCCCATGGACCAGCAGGTCATTTCAAACTTCAAAAAACTCTACACCAAAGCACTGTTTCAATAGTGTTTTGAAGTGACCTTGGACACTGAATTGACCCTAAGAGAGTTCTGGAGGAATCACTTCAATATCCTCAATTGCATAAGCCTTATAGATAAGGCTTGGGATGGAGTGACTTCCAGGACGATGAACTCTGCTTAGAGAAAATTGTGGCCAGAATGTGTTCTCGAGAAGGATTTTATAGGGTTTGAGGCTGACCCTGATGATCCTATGCCTATTGTGGAAAATATTGTGCCTTGGGGAAGTCCATAGGGTTGGATGTGAGTGGCCAAGATGTGGAAGAGTTGGTGGACGTCCACAGGTAAGAGCTGCAGGACCTTCAACTGGAACAGCAACAGACCTTATCTGAGGAAACTGCTTCAGAGGAGGAGGAAGAGAGAGGGGAGAATGTGCCTTCTTCACTGATTAAGGATATGTGTGCAAAGTGGAGTAAGTTGCAAAGTTTTGTGGAGAAATATCACCCTAACAAAGCTGTTGCAAGCCATGTTTGCAACATGTTCAATGACAATGTCTTGTCCCATTTTAGGCAAATCTTAAAGAGATGCCAGAAACAGACCTCTCTGGACAGATTTTTTGTGCAACAGGGGTACAGTGACTCTCAAGCTGCTCCTAGTGCCAGTAAAAGACAAAGAATGGAAGTAACCCCAGATAGGGCCTTGATACCTGAAGTCCTTATGGAAGGGGATTTCCCTTCCAAACAATAACCTCTCCTCGCCATCTTCCATATGCCAACAAGAGTCTTTAATAAAGGTAAAAGTGATGTTAAATGTTCATTTATCCATTTCATTAGTCATTTATATTTGTTTCTCATTGTTTTCTGTTTGTAAAACTTTTTAGAACGGATTAATTACAAAAACTGAGGTTCCACTGTATTATTATGCTTATTGCATCTTCAACACTAGTGAGACATTCTTAGCTACTTCCTTTCCAGGCATAGCTGCTCCTACTTTGTAACAATGCCAAATAGTGATTTTAATGTACCTCCGTGCCAGCACAGTGTGTAAATTTATTTAGGTACAAGTACAGTGGTACCCTGAGTTTCGTACTGCTCCCTACTCGAACAATTATGTAAGTGTATTATTATGACAAAGTTTTTCTTTGTCAGGCCACCCTGCCTTGGTGAGAAACGGCCGATGTGTTAATAAAATAAAATAAAATTTTGTAAGTGTATTTTTGGGAGTCTGAAATGGACTAATATAATTTACATTATTCCTTATGGGAACAAATTCATTCAGTAATGGCACTTGAACTTCCTTCTGGAACGAATAAAGTACAAAACTCGGGGTACCACTGTACAAATAAGTACATATACTATTATCAGTAGTAGCTCAGTAGTGTCTCAGCCATAGACATGCCTTGCTCACTGAGTTTAATCATTCTAACTTTGCACTTAAAGTAAGAGTCTTACGACTCCTCTTTTTATCACATTGCCCTTAACACATAAAGAGAGTACATACACTATATATAAAATGTGCAGTAGCTTTAAAATATACTTGAAACGTTGGAAATTTTCAAGACAAAATCGAGAGAGAGATGTGAAGCTCACTGAGGATGTACACAAACTGAGTGGACAGGTGGTTGGCAAACACTGTAATAGAGAGTCAGGAGCCGTATAAACAATTTTTTTGTTATAATTTGAAATGTCGGTATTAGCGAAGGGCTGTAAAGCGGGGCTCTCCTGTAATGAGCTTTTTTAAAGTATGTATGATGAAAATTTGAAAATTTCATCATTCATGCAGCCATCATAGGAGGTGATCATGGCAGGTGGCACCCTCCACTAAACAAACCTTCCTCCCACTACTCTTGCAATTGTTTTATCATGAGCAGATTAATATTTCATTTTTATTAATAAATTTTTAATGGCCTATGCTCACAATTTCCTACATCCATCCCTCATTATTGTATATCACTCAGCAACAGGAAACCAGAAAAGGCGAGACTGTGGCAATAATATGAAAACAGCTAGCATGTTTACAATACAGGTACTGTAAATGTTTACATATGAGAAGACACAAGTTAAATGATTGTATGTACATCCCTTTGTTATCAACATCTGTTGCTAGTCTGCATATTAACTATTGCACACTTACTAACTCACTCACACTCGCATGAACGCTTCATTTATAAATTGGTGCTTCTAATCTTGGAGTGTATTGAAGCATTTTTTGGGATGGTTAAGTGCAAGTCCTGTGATATTGGTGTGTGTCCAGTGTGCGAGTAAGATCCCATCCTCTAGCATAGTATATGAAAATATAAAAAAAAAATGCAAGATAAGGAAAGAATATGTGTGTCAAACTGAAGGCATCAAACATTGAGCATCAATGAAGCATTAAAACTTGTTCCTCACTGCTGTACTAATACAGGTTTTCCCTAACTTTAAGTGATTTTCCTTTGCCAGAATTTCCTTAAGTTCAGTGACCCCATTTCTTGCAGTACTCCACTATATTTTGTATAAATTCATGTGATCACCCAAGCTCACCACCAGTGGATTTTTCATAGTATAAGTACAGTATCACTCTCAACTGGTTTATTATTGACATTCATAAGAAAGTTTTGAAAAGAAATAAAGTACATTAAGGGTGTGGCAAATCTAACGAGGGCACTATTTTGATACAAGATCATTGTCTATGCAGAATCTAAAGAAAATGAATCCCTTTGTTAAAATTGGTTTGCTTTATGCAAGTTGACCTTATTCACCACGGGTCAGGAAGGCAACTCTTTCATAACATAAGGAAACCTGTGCAATAATTAGTACAGGGAAAAATAAATATTGTAGATGACCTGCAACTTGCAACTGGAAAGGATTCATGTTCAGTTCTCAGGCAGGGCAATACATGTAGGCAAATCTCTCTATGCCTGCTGGCCATGCTCTGTTAGCAGTAAAATAGGGACCTAGAATTTAGTCAACTGTTGCAGGTGGTATTCTAGGGAGTCATTAATATACCTTACCTTAGATTTGGCTCAGCTTTTAAATGAGTTGAGGTAGAGTAACAGCTTCTTGTTAGTTCACTGAAATGTTTAAGAAAAATGTAACTAAAACAAACTGAGACTGGGAATATAAGTAAGAGGAGAAAAAGTGACTGGGAAGAAACTCTACTAATGCCAGTTAGCTCATCCACCAACAGTGGAAGTCTGCAATCATCCTTGTAGGTGCCACAGCAGTTGCCAAGGATACTGCAGATGCCAAAGATATTACCTGTCAGTATAGTCAGCAGGGAAGGAGTTTGCGAGAACAGTGTATAGGCCATTCTATAATTATTATTATTTTTTTTTCAACAAACCGGCCATATCCCACCGAGGCAGGGTGACCAAAAATGAAAAACGAAAGTTTCTCTTTTTAAATTAAGTAATGTATACAGGAGAAGGGGTTACTAGCCCCTTGCTCCCGGTATTTTAGTCGCCTCTTACGACTCATGGCTTACGGACGAAGAATTCTGTTCCACTTCCCCATGGAGATAATTAAAGTTTTTCCAGTAATTTCAGAAGTTGTGCCAGTATTGGCTGTACAATTCTAATCACTTGTATCCTCATATCTGGTATACTGTCTTTGGCTCACAGATCCTTTCAAGGTAAAAGAAGTATTAGAGTTTAAAAATATACACTTAATATTTTGTTACCTGTAAGAATTGATAAAATTTCGAAACTAATTGATAATTTTTCAGAGCACTTGGAATGTAGAGTACATACTTTGAAATAAAGAAGAAAGAGATTACCCAGTGTCTTACATTAAATGCAGTAAATTTTCAAGTAATGTTTGATCGGGCAGCACAATTTTTTCTTAACACTATTGAAATATGTAGTGCAAACTAAAAGTTATAATATGTGAAAAATCTTGATAATACACTTGGTAATATTTGAAGAAACACCATAGGATCAAGTTGCACGCAAAATCAGGGCACTCTACTGCACTCCATAGATGCTCATATGCTCAAATTGCTGCAGATGGTAATCCTTACAGCCCACAACCTCTCACTAAGCAAGAGGTGGTCATTAGACAGTTTTTTTTTACCCATCAAATTTCTAAAAAATTATTTAACTTGTGAATGCCAAATTCATAGAAAGCACATTTATAAAAAGCTTTAAGAAAATATTCATAGCGTCATTATCAAGAATACTCAAAAGTTTGGTGCAAGACCATTAGTCTTACAATGTAGCAAGATAATATTATTACTTACAAGATTACTTATATTCCATTAATGACACAATAATATAATTTGAACTTTGTCATAAATGACATGCTTCTATATCTAGTAAGCGTTATTGTCAAAGTAGATTACTTGTTTATTAATTCATAAGAGTAAGTGAGGGTGTTGAGTTAGTGTTAATAAACAGATTTGTGTTACAGGAGTGAGAATATTCAATTTTAATATTTTTTATAACATACTGGCCGTTTCCCACTGAGGCAGGGTGACCTGAAAAGAGAAACTTTCACCATCATTTACACTATCACTATCTTGCCAGAGGCATGCAGATGTGACAGTTTAAATGCCCCTCTAAATAGCAGATATCCCAAACCCCTCTTTTAGAGTGCAGGGATTGTACTTCCCACCTCCAGGACTCCAGTCCGGCCTACTGGTTTCCTTGAATCCCTTCAAAAAGTATTACTACCTTGCTCACACTCCAAAAGCTCGTCAAGCTCCAAAAACCATTTGTCTCCACTCTTATCTAACATGCTCACACATGCCTGCTGTATGAAATTTTAATTTATACTGTAATATAATGATTTAATTGAGCAAATATTTGGGTAAAAAAGTGTGTAAAAAAAATATTTTATCTTATATTATTACACTGGGCAGGAGTGGGGTTTATGTACTAATAACTGCATTTTGTGTTTACACTAGGAATGGGATTCTGGAATAGGAAGTCAGCGAGATTCTCGACCGCGCTCGGCCTACATCTCAGATAGTCGAGGATCATCACCGAAGTCACTCTCAAAATCTCTCAACAATGATTACATGATTGTGCCTCCTCCAAAATTAAGGTTGGTGCAAGTAAATTTATTTAAAAAATTCAAGCATTACACTTGTTATACCCTTCAGTAGAGGTGCCTAGATGCTGGTGAAGGACTTTTGATCCAGGGAATTAGGGCAAACTTTCTCATACTTAGATCAGACTTGATTACCTCCCATACCCCAAATGCTTTATGACACATATGTTCTTGGGAAGTACAATGCCTGCACTCTAAAGGAGGGGTTTGGGATATTGGCATTTTGTAGGGACTTCTAAACTGTCATATCTGAGCGCCTCTGCAAAGACAGTGATTATGTGTGAGTGAGGTGAAAGTGTTGAAGGATGATGAAGGTATTTTTCTTTTTTGGGTATTCTTTCTTTTAGGATCACCCTGCCTTGGTGGGAGAGTGCTGACGTGTTAAAGAAAAAAAAAATTCTTAGCATTTGCTACTGAGTTTAGTAATAATATAGCTGTTATAGATTGAATTATAGGTGGTGTTGATCACACCTATAATGGAAAAATAGATAATATAGCAGTTGTAGAATAAATTGTGTTGTATGCACTAACAAAAGTGCTTAATGTGCAGTTTTTCTAAGGTAATTTGTCCTCATTAAGGTAGTAGGTTGGTAGACAGCATTCATCCAGGGAGGTACTACCGTCCTGTACTTGTTTTACATGAGGGGTAGGATTGCTGGTGTCTATTTTCTGTCTCATAAACATGTGAGATTTCAGGTACTTCTTGCTACTTCTACTTACACTTAGGTCACACTACACATGCATGTTTTTTTTTCTTTTTCAATAAGTCGGCCATCTCCCACCGAGGCAGGGTGACCCAAAAAGAAAGAAAATCCCCAAAAAGAAAATACTTTCATTATCATTCAACACTTTCACCACACTCATACATAATCACTGTCTTTGCAGAGGCGCTCAGATACGACAGCTGAGAATAAGTCCCTCCCAGCTGTCACTATCCTAGACCCCTCCATTAAAGTGCAGGCATTGTACTTCCCATTTCCTATACTCAAGTCCAACTAAATCAATTAACTGGTTTCCCTGAATCCCTTCACAAAATGTTACCCTGCTCACACTCCAACAGCTCGTCAGGTCAAAAAAAAACATTCTTCTCCATTCACTCCTATCTAACACGCTCACACATGCTTGCTGGAAGTCCAAGCCCCTCGCCCACAAAACCTCCTTTACCCCCTCCCTCCAACCTTTTCAAGGACGATCCTACCCCGCCTTCCTTCCCCTGCAGATTTATACGCTCTCCAAGTCATTCTACTTTGATCCATTCTCTCTAAATGACCAAACCACCTCAACAACTCCTCTTCAGCCCTCTGACAAATACTTTTAGTAACTCCACACCTTCTCCTAATTTCCACATTCCGAATTTTCTGCATAATATTTACACCACACATTGCCCTTAGACAGGACATCTCTACTGCCTCCAGCCTCCTCCTCGCTACAGCATTTGCAACCCATGCTTCACACCCATATAAGAGTGTTGGTACCACTATACTTTCGTACATTCCCTTCTTTGCCTCCATGGATAACGTTTTTTGTCTCCACAGATACCTCGACGCACCACTCACCTTTTTTTCTTCATCAAGCTTATATATACATACCCCTCTGGGTTTTCTTCTATTTTCTTACTAGTTCTTGTTCTTATTTCCTCTTATCTCCATGGGGAAGTGGAACAGAATTCTTCCTCCATAAGCCATGCGTGTCATAAGAGGCGACTAAAATGCCGGGAGCAAGGGGCTAGTAACCCCTTCTCCTGAATATATTGCTAAATGTAAAAGGAGAAACTTTCGTTTTTCCTTTTGGGCCACCCTGCCTCGGTGGGAAACGGCCGACGAGTTGAAAGAAGAAAGAATAATTATTTACTACAAGTACATGTACATGGTATACAGGCCTGGCTGACATCAATGACATACTACCACTTGTTATTTACCTGGAGTTTACCTGGAGAGAGTTCCGAGTGTCAACGCCCCTGTGGCCCGGTCTGTGACCAGGCCTCATGGTGGATCAGGGCCTGATCAACCAGGCTGTTACTGCTGGCCGCACACAGTCCAACGTACGAACCACAGCCTGGCTGGTCAGGTACTGACTTTAGGTGCCTGTCCAGTGCCTGCTTGAAGACAGCTAGGAGTCTATTGGTAATTCCCCTTATGTATGCTGGGGCCCCTGACACTTATTGTGTTGTCTCTCAACGTGCAAGTGGCACCCCTGCTTTTCATTGGGTGGATATTACATCGTCTGCCGAGTCTTTTGCAGAGCATTTCGGGCAAATTAGGTCAATTTTGTCCCAGGATGAGACCCACACCAGTCGACTAACTCCCAGGTACCCATTTTACTTATGGGTGAACATAGACAACCGGTGTAAAGAAACACACCCAATGTTTTTACCCTCACTGGGAATCGAACTCAGACACTCGCCGTGTGAAGCGAGAGCTTTAGCAGATGTAAAAAACCTGAACAAGATCACCTGTACCAAAACATCTGCAAAAAAATCTGTGCCAAAATGCGGCGAGGAGGAGGCTGGAGGCGGAGATGTTGTGTCTAAGGGCCATGTGTGGTGTAAATATTATTCTGAGGATTCTTAGTGTGGAAATTAGGAGGAGGTGTGGAGTTACTAAAAGTATTAGTCAGAGGGCTGAAGAGGGGTTGTTGAGGTGGTTTGGTCATTTAGAGAGAATGAAGGAAAGTAGAATGACTTGGAGAGCATATAAATCTGTAGGGGAAGGAAGGTGGGGCAGGGGTCGTCCTCTAAAAGGTTGGAGGGAGGGGGTAAAGGAGGTTTTGTGGGCAAGGGGCTTTGATTTCCAACAAGCATGCGTGAGCGTGTTAGATAGGAGTGAATGGAGACGAATGTTTTTTTGGGACCTGGCGAGCTGTGAGCAGGGTAATATTTTGTAAAGGGATTCAGGGAAACCGGTTAGCCGGACTTGAGTATAGGAAATGGCAAGTACAATGCCTCCACTTTAACCCTTTCAGGGTCGAGACCTTGATTCTTAACTCTCTCTCAGGGTCGAAGCATTTTCGGAATTGTTTTTTATTTTTTTTTATGAAATGATAGAGCATCTTTTTCCGATCATAACGCCACCAAAAGTATGAAATTTGGTGAAAAACTAACGGAATTATGCTCTCGCAAAGTTAGCGGTATCGAAGATATTTATGCATCGGCGATTTCACCCATTTTGAGCCCTATTTTCGGCCAATTTCAACGTCTCTGTTTATGAAAATCATAGCTGTTATTGTAGAATTCCATTTGTTCTATCGATTGAGTACAAGAAACCACCAATTTACCGATTTCAACTACCCAATAAAGCGGTCAGAAATTGGCAATATTGCCAATTTCACGCAAATTTCAAAAGATGCCAATTTCAAAATAGGGTCCAGAATAAACAAGACAGACATTCCTGGCACTAAAATAACATTTTATCTGTTCATTAGTCACGTCTCCAGGCTCCTATTGCATTACTTTTGCTCTCCATTTTGAATTTTTATTCTCACAAAAAATTGAAGATTTTCTGTTATGTATACTACTGCATCATTGTAAAAACGGTATAAATAATATCAGCGCACTTGTGCAAGAATATTAGACTTGCCAGTTGATGTGTATTGGACGCATGGCGTGATTTGTTTACTCTTGAACATCGGCTAAAATCGAACATTTTCGCTACTTTGAGCTCAATTTCAAGGTACTTGTCATTGTCAAACCAATGAAAATCATCTCTATTTCTGTAATATGTCTTCCATTCTATCAAGAAAACGAGAATACATCAATAAATACCATACGAAAATGGACTGCAAAGTCGCTGTTTTAAACAAAAAAAACGTCCGAGTTTTTTTTTTCTCATTATGCAGTGTGTGCTGCAGGATTTTTTTTATACTGCGCACACTGACCACACAGACCCATTCTTTCATATGTAGGCCTACCAGCCATTTCCCGCTTAATTTGAGGCCACTAGAATTTAGGCGTTCTAGTACGTCAAACGCCCTGGTGCATAAGCCATACTAGTACGTCAAAAACCCTGAAAGGGTTAAAGGAGGGGTTTGGGATATTGGCAGTTTAGAGGGGCATCTAAACTGTCGTATTTGAGCACCTCTGCAAAGACAGTGATTATGTATGAGTGATGGTGAAAGTGTTGAATGATGATGAACGTTTTTCTTTCTTTTTGGGTTTTTCTTTCTTTCTGGGTTTTTCTTTCTTTTTGGGTCACCCTGTCATGGTGGGAAACAGCTGATGTGTTAAAAAAAAAAATTCTCTAATGGCATTATTTATATTAGAAGGAAATTTCTTCACCATCATTTATTTTCTAGCTGTCTTTCCAGATGTCACACTTCAAATGATCCTGTTAGCTACAGCATCTCTATCCACCTTTCCCTGAATTGATTCCTTAGAAAGTATAAATTTAAGAAAAGAATATGGATTTCAGTAAACCAGTTAAATATATTTCTTAAAGGATTTTGACTCTTATTTTGAATTTAGAGCTGAAAACCAGCATTACTCTGTGCTTAACATGAGCACCTCATCCTGCATGTAGGCAGAACACCCTTCCTTGATATGGACTTGCTGTGTACATGCAGTATATGTAGTGGAAGCTTAGTGTAATACTTCTTTCTTTCAACATATCGGCCGTTTCCCACCGAAGCAGGGTGGTCCAAAAGGAAAAAACCAAAGTTTCTCCTTTTACATTTAGTAATATATACAGGAGAAGGGGTTACTAGCCCCTTGCTCCCGGCATTTTAGTCGCCTCTTACGACACGCATGGCTTACGGAGGAAGAATTCTGTTCCACTTCCCCATGGAGATAAGAGGAAATAAGAACAAGAACTAGTAAGAAAATAGAAGAAAACCTGGGTGTGTATATATATGCTTGTACATGAATGTGTAGTGTGACCTAAGTGTAAGTAGAAGTAGTAAGATGTACCTGAAATCTTGCGTGTTTGAGACAGAAAAAAGACACCAGCAATCCTACCATCATGTAAAACAATTACAGGCTTTCGTTTTACACTCACTTGGCAGGACGGTAGTACCTCTCTGGGCGGCTGCTGTCTACCAACCTACTACCTAGTACGTAATGTAATACTGTAGTTGTATTATTTTTAATTTCTGATTATTTAAATGCTCATGCATTAAACAGCATACATAAATTATCATGAATTGCAGCGATGAAAGTCAAAGGTGGCGGCATTCTCGGCCTCCAAGCCCCCACACTACGAGAAGTTCTGGCATACACGACTCATTAAATACCTCCTGGAGTGATTCTCATGGTTCTGAAGAGTCGTTACCTCCACTACCTCCTAGAGGTATGTCGTGCACAACTGAGAGCCTTTGGTGAATTCTGTGATTCTATCATTGAAGTTATTGTATACATAACATGAAATCATAATGGATCAAACAAACTTTCTATACTTTGTCATTCTTATGAATGTTTTAATTACATCAATATTTTATTCATATTTTTCCTGTTTAGGGTCTTTTTTCATAAATTAGAATATAACCTAATGGTTCACACATTTAATCATTATGATAGTTGTTCTCTCTCTACAATAAGTCATTATAACAGTATTCCTCTGTTTGTCCTAGAATAAGTCATTGTAATTATTTTTGGTGTGTGTGTTACAGTTGGTGAAAGACAAACTAGATCAGTAAGTCTTGGTGGGGAGGATGATGCTCCTCCACCTGTACTGCCCAAGAGGATGGGTAAGAAGGTACGTGCTGCCAGTTTCAATATTGGCGACAACATAAGTGTTTTGTCTGAATAATTTATTATAATTTTGAAATCACAATGGTAATTGTTACCCATTTTGAATAAATGCATCGTTTTGACTTTTATATGCATAAAGTTTCTTATTAAACTAATAGAACTATTGTAATGTTTGTATGTAAATTATAAAATGAACCTATATTGTACATGTGATATTTTTTCATGGCTGGTTTGAGATTCATATAATTTTTAATCAAGATATTGTACTTTTCAGTGAGATTTTTGCCCTCTTTTCATCTGTTAGTGAGTTTAAGACAAGCTTAAGTTGTAATTTTTTTTATCTAGTGTTTTGTCTGTTAGCTGGTAATACTGTACAGACTAACGGCATTTTCTTGATCACAGTGTCTGTGAAAACATGTGTAACTGAATTGAAAACTTTCCAATTATAATGAGTTACATTCCTTATGAGACGGTGGACTACTAAATGAAAATTTGGGGGGAATACTGTACATTAACCGATAAAGCTTAATATATTTTGGGTGAATGTGATAATTATATGGTAGGTCTTACTGAGTCTGCTTTTTTTCTATTTGTATATTTAATTTAGTTTACCTATATTTGAATAACCTCAAATTTTTTATCACTTGTTTTGGTTTTTGTGTGATGCTTTATTCCTACACCTTGAGGCTGTGAGACAACTTAATATTTCATTGTTTTCCCTATGCCGTGAGATATCACATGTATGCTATAGTAAGAAGTTAGCTGTAAATATTATTTCGTGCATGTGTGAATATTTGTATAAAGGTCATCATTTACGTGATTTTATACAGTGTGCGTCGCCTGCCATGTTTGGGTGTGATCAGCTCGTTGGTGATGGTGTGGATGGATGCAGCAGTAGCGGCGGTGGCCTCAGTAACGGCTTTCCTGCCTCCACCCCTGGCACTCCTCCGTTGCTCTCCCCACGCAACCACCGCACTCCACCACCACCACCTATACCTCCTAAATCCATTTCTACCCCACTTACACCACTCTCACCACCCACATGCTTCTCACTTAATACTTCTGCTGAAGATCTAACTCCAACTACGCCAACTAATTTGTACATTGGGACCCTAGATGAAACACAACATAGTCTCCTTGAGAACTACTCTGTGCCCCCACGACTCCAACCACATCCTCCACCTTCTCCATAAACAATATTTATATAACTATACTACCTATTTTAGTAGTGCATCATATTTGTTTTCTTGACAAAATTACTTTTTTTCCACCTTGAATTAATTTAGTTTTTATAAGCTTTGTACCCAGTTTGCTTAAATTCGTATCCCAAAGACTTCCATATCTTTCTACAAGAAAGTTTAATTCTTTTTAACTTTTGTACTCTTATCTAAATTTATTGAAGTTATATATATTTTTTCAGCTGACATTTTATATTGTCACACCGAATCATCCATTAGCTATTACCTTAAAAAAATCATTGAACAAATCACTTAAGTTTTCACAACATATCAAATAATATTTTTAATTTATTTTTGTATTTATTATTTCTTGATAAATTTTTTTATCACTTTTAGCCTTACCATTATTGTCTGCTCTTTGATCTCTCAAATGACCCTTAGTCACATAAGCACAAAATTTGTTGTAAATTTTTTCATTTTATGTAGAAAAACAATTAGCATGTCACTCCAGTCATTTGAGCATGTAGTTGTCAGTAGCTATATATTTACTTGGCACTATTTTTTTAGTACTTTTCACTGAAACTTTTAACACAGCATATTATCTTTTATGTCCTCTTATTATAACAGTCTATTTTATAAACTTCCTCCTCTTTTCTGAGTCATTTGGTCTTATTTACACTATTACATATGTCTTCTGATTCAGCTTATATGCTGGTAATATGTAATATGCTATACATACTGTATCTGCTGAAACACCAATGCTATGCTTCACTGCCTGACTAAACTTTTTTTTCATTTGCTTGCATATTCTAGACACTTAGTGCCCCCTTATGGTTATAAGAATCTACTATACACTTTTTATTTAGTCTAGCTATTTCTTTTTCACTGTTTTGTAGGGCCTCTTCTTTTTCATTGGTCTAAAAATAACATACAATAAATGAACTTTTGAAATAAAATCATTGTTATGAAATGGAAAGCCTAAATAATTCATTTAAAAAAATTGACTGATGAAAATTAAAGTAACTATTTTACGAGAATCTTGTGTTTATCCTGGGGTCCATCCGTCTTGTTTTGTTCCACTCATAAGTTTATGATAGTGTCACAAACATGTCAACACTCATCATCTCTTAATAAAAATGTGATGAAAACCTGTCTTTTGAATGGGGAATTTGAGAAAATAGAACTATAGCAATTATTATGTACAGTGGACCCCCGAGTTTCGTAAAAACTTCACTCCTGAAGTCTGCTCAAGTGCCATTACCGAACGAATTTACTCCCTTAAGGAAAAATTTCACGTAGGTTAGTCTATTTCAGACCCCCAAAAATACACTTCCACAAGAACTTACAAAATTATACTTACATAATTGCACGATTTCCGGGGTATTTTTAACCGAGGGTCCACTGTATTTCTTTTGTCTTCAGACTTTCTGTTCACACTTAACTAGGTTTAAGTCTAAATGATAAAAATAATTTGAGTTTTTGATAATGCAATTTGGATTTTTCTGAAATGAAAAAGAAGTGGCCTTAGATTCTTTTAAAAAAAACTATACATTCAATTGTAACAACTGCTATGCCCTTCCAATTAGCAGTTCCATTATTTTCCTACATATAGTGAGCTGCATTTTTCTCATTTACATTTTCTCATTTTCTTCGCATCAGGAAAATTTTACATTTGTGAATGACACTTTTAAGTTTCTTACTCTCTCTTGAATATTCTTTATCATATTTAATCTCTAGCCCTCTACTAATTTCATATCTCTTAACCCTTTGACTGTTTTGGTCGTATATACTGTATACGTCTTACGAGCCACTGTTTCCAACGTATTAATACGCATAAATTCTAGCTGCCTCAAATCACGCAGGAGAAAGGTGGTAGGCCCACATGTGAGAGAATAGGTCTGTGTGGTCAGTGTGTGCAGTATAAAAAAAATTGGGCAGCCAGTGGTGCATTGTGGGAACGCCATTTCAGTAGTCCTTGTTCAGCATGCCTAGCGGTAAGAATTATCTGACTCCTTGGCGCATCTGGGACTCTTCTCTTCCTCAGTGATAGCTCTAACACAGATGGAAGTGTCTCTGAAGATAAATTTCATGGTATTGAGGAGTTTGTGACCGAAAGAAATGCCCAGGATACCAGAAGGAAGAAAGAAAGAGAGTAAGGAAGGAAAGAAGAGATGAGAGGAAGGAAGGAAGGAAAGAAAGAGATGAGAGGAAGGAAGGAAGGAAAGAAGAGATGAGAGGAAGGAAGGAAAGAAGAAGTAAGGAAGGAGGAAAGGAAGGAAAGAAGAAGTAAGGAAGGAGGAAAGGAAGGAAGGAAGGAATTAAGAAAGGAAGGAAGAGATGAGAGGAAGGAAGGAACAAAACAAGTAAGAAAGGAAGGAAGGAATGAAGGAAGAAAGGATGGCAGGAAGGAAGAGATGAGAGGAAGGAAGGAAGGAAATAAGTAGGAAAGGAAGGAATGAAGGAAGAAAGGAAGCTAGGAAGGTAGGTAGGAAAGGAAGGAAGGTTGTGGGGGAGAAGACATGCTACCCCATTTGTGTTGACAGGTTGACAGGCAGTGAGGGTGGCTAGTGATGGTATAATATGTCATTTTGACAGCTGCCTTACCCTGACTCAGCAAATTTAGATGTCCACACACACACACACACACACACACACACACACAGCTTGGAGCTTTGAAGTGGTAATATCAGTTGATGGAAAGTGTCCAGTCATTATATATTCTTTCTCTTTCAACACGTCGGCCGTTTCCCACCGAGGCAGGGTTGCCCAAAAGGAAAAACGAAAGTTTCTCCTTTTACATCTTCTTTCAACACGTCGGCCGTTTCCCACCGAAGTGGGGTGGCCCAAAATGAAAAACGAAAGTTTCCCATTTTACATTTAGTAATATATACAGGAGAAGGGGTTACTAGCCCCTTGCTCCCAGCATGTTAGTCGCCTCTTACGACACGCATGGCTTACGGAGGAAGAATTCTGTTCCACTTCCCCATGGAGATAAGAGGAAATAAGAACAAGAACTAGTAAGAAAATAGAAGAAAACCCAGAGGGGTGTGTATATATATGCTTGTACATGAATGTGTAGTGTGACCTAAGTGTAAGTAGAAGTAGCAAGATGTACCTGAAATCTTGCATGTTTATGAGACAGAAAAAAGACACCAGCAATCCTACCATCATGTAAAACTATTACAGGCTTTCGTTTTACACTCGCTTGCCAGGACGGTAGTACCTCCCTGGGTGGTTGCTGTCTACCAACCTACTACCTAGGTCTATCACGGTCATTATATATATGTGTATATATATTATAGAACAATAGTAATAAAAAAAAATTTTTATTGTTGGTTGGTGTAAACAAGTTTTATAAACAATATAATGATACTAATGTTTGTGCGGTTATTGTGTTGCATACAATGAGTGTATATATATTCATTGCACCATACTTTGGTCTCACAGGCCACATAAGTTACGTAAAAAAATAAAATAGTGAAAAAAAACAAGAAACCTATGAAAGGAAGTAAACCAAAGTTTACCGGGTGAGCGGCATTCGCCGCTGTTGCCGTACGTGGCTCATTTTTTGCCAACTTTATGCCTCTATATCTCCGTAAGTACTGATCACAATTTTTTTTTGTGGGGGGGGGATTTAAACAATCAGAAAAATAATCTTAACATTTTGATAAGAAAAAATAATTTTTTTTTTTTTCGAATATTTTGCGACAACAGAAGACACCTCATGATTTGGGGTTGCGACAGTCAAAGGGTTAAATATCCTCTCACTTAGTCTTACTTTTCTCATTCAAAAGTATTTTTTCTTATCTTAATATTCTTTGCCTTGTCTTGTATCTCTTTTATTACTTTTAATATTCTTTATCTTGTCATGCATCTCCATTTAAAAATCTATCTTCTTGTCTCAGTATTCTTTGTTATGTCCTATCTTTATTTCTTTAAACATCTGTATTATTAATTGAATAATATTTCCTCTTTATCCTCTAACAGTTTTCCTCTTCCTTCTCTCTGAGAACCTTGTCGTTCCCATGAATTTATCTTTATACATTATAAATAAACAAATTATTTATCTTATACATTTTAAATGGCCCCCTATCCCACTTTTTCCATTTTTATTACTAATGTAAACATATTTCTCCACTTGTGTTAACATACTGATCTAAAATCTTAACAATTCAATTCATATATGATTTTCTCTTGTTTGCTCAATGCCTATATTGGCTTAAAATTGCAGCCAAAAGTTCTCATTTAATCTTGGCCATACAAATGTTGAATGGACTAATTTTAATTGTATTCCATATGCATATATTTTCCATAAGAAATATTTTTGGTAATACAATTCCAGTAGTTTTATATTTTTTTCAATTATTAGAAAACAAACTCATTAAATATTTTTGTTGTGGATGACATTAATAGCAATCAAATTAATTTAGATTAATCAAAGTAACATCACTCAATATTTTGCTTTTCATTTCCAAATTTTTAATTTTAATTACTATGTAACAAGTTTGTATTGTCAAGATTTGGTACTATGGTATATATGCTTAATAGACTGCTGTGTGTGATAATAGTTGGTTACACTTAGAAGAGCATATCAACCCTTCATTATGCTCTTCATGATTAAGGATTGCTACAGAAACATTTGTTAAAGTCACTAGCAAAACAGAACCAGTATCTCTCAGAAGTACAATTTAGTATTACAACTTGTGGTTTGAACTCGTCTGTTGCCATGGCAGTTTTTGAGGTTGAACCTGTATACTAATGCCTGAAGAAGAACTGTTGTGTGATTGAAGCATTGTTGCTTTAATCAAACTACTCCTTCTGTTAGACAATAATATTATTGATACTTGAAGCCACCTGTAACAAAATTGACTTGAATGGTGCAAGTCTTGAAATACATATCAGTATGACAGTTAACTTAGGTTTAATTGTTAGCTTCATTGTAACCACTTCATATTTAACCTTATAGCTTGTATATATACAGTATACTGTATATATCTATATGTGCAGGCAAAAAATACAAAAAACTTGTGATACACTAGTTCACCTAAAACAACAAATCATTTGGGATTGACCTTGCTGCTAGATCTATGAACATACGTATGTAATACAACACAAAATTGTCCACGGCACACCTTTAAACAGTTATTCTCACCAGTAGTTGCGATCTTTTTCTGAATTCTTATGCATTAATATATACACAGTTTGTAGATAATTATTTAAGAATCATTTATTGTAAGTGAATAAACTGGTGATAATGCTGATACATTGTGTATCGCCCCAGAAGCTGCATGTACTTGTGTCCACCACCTATGAGGGAGGACTCATCCATACAGTTTTTATATTCTCTGCCTCCTTCCTTTTTTCCTTTCCCTTTACATCATTGAGGTTAAAATGTGAGCAAACAAGTTAGTGTTGACATATTTCAATCCATTGCGCCTCATCTTTGGAGTCTTATGTACTAGTCGTGTCTGCCACCAATTAGCAAGTGATCTGGTTATGTTGCTTAATCTAACCTCCTCCTGTACAGTACAGCCCTCATAATATTCAGAGTTGCAGTGCTATTTATTAACTTTCACATGTACTCAGCAGTAACTGTCCTACCCTTGAAATGTCTGTACCACTTTTGTAAGTGCACAGGTGAGAGTAAATCAGTTGTTGCCTGTGTTGGCAGCCAATACAGGCAATATTTACATAGCCTCTACCTCCCTTCCTCTATTTGAATCATTATAATTAAAAATTGAAGAAACCAGAGATTATGTTGATATTGTACATACAGCACATTATGTAGCATCCTAGGATGCGTATGTACAGTGTCCACCAGATTGGGAGGACTGACATACTTAATGTTTTCATATCCTTTGCTTCTCTCCCTCCCTTGCACAAGTATACTTCCTATTAAAAAAACTAGCATGCTGAATATGAGTAGAATTAAATTTTTTTGTTGATATCTCTTGAACAATAAGTTATTTTATGATAATTGTGATGTGCCACATATTGGCTTAAAAATTACTAATACTGTTACCAACCATACAGTGGCCCTGATAAACACATTAAGCAAACTAAGAACACTAGTTAGCTTATTTTCATTTAGTTGTTTTAGCACTTTTTGCTAGAAATGGCTTCATTTCACAGGTGAACTAATGTACCTTAATATGCTATCTAACCACAATATAAGAGAAACTAATTCCAAGCACTTTGTCAAGGCAGGTTCATAGGTGAGGTTCAATCCTATATATAAGGGACCTATTGCTAGTTTCCTTCACTATGTTCCTTAAGAATGTGATTGAACATCACATAGAATCTATTTCCTTTTATGTGGTCTGCATATTAAGGTATCACATGTTCTTTGCAATTGTGTTCTGCATTTACTGTAAATTCATGCATACAAAATACATATATACATACATACAAGATAAATGTATTTACAAATAGCCCACACATAGGAAAGGAACCTTTTGATTATGTTTCAGTTCATTACCAGTATCAGGTCACAACTGGATGGATTGAAACTTCGTCATAAGGGTTTCTTTCTTACGTGTGGTTATTTTGAAGTGTTCCAGCCATGGTATTGTGACCTCTTACTCAAGATACATACACACAGGATACATATATACATACATACATACAGTATATATAAATATATAAATAAAATATGCTGTAAATGTTATCTTGCCTACATAACGCATGTACAGTAATTATATATCCACAATAACTCATTTCATTGCTACAGGTAATATTTTAGACATACATAGTCATATACTATTAATTTTTGAAAGGATGACGATGATGCTTAGATTTGGAAGATGTTCACCCAGATTGCTACATCCGATTCTTAAGAGAAATCACTCTGGACTCTAGTCAGTGCCGAAGACAAACTGAGGCCGAGTATAGGGCTAGTTTAGTTCTGTGTTAGACAGAATTACTAGTTACTGGAATATTAGTGTGTAATTGTTTTAACTGCGGAAGTTGATATGATAAATGCAATTAGTACACATCATATATGAATGATTCAGTATTATTTGTGTACTAGAAAAATTAAAGAGGATTATAAAATATTTTTCTTATTTTTTATGTGTTTTGTATATCTTCAGTACTATATTGTTTTATAATAAGTTTTATATTAAGCAAGCTGAGCAATTAGCTGTATAGTCAAGCCAAATCCATTGTTTACTATCTAGCATACTGAAAAGGAATATTAACTCCATAAACTTTCCTTAAGTCTGTCCTAAAATGTTTCACATAGTATCTATCTCAGTAAGACAAATGCCATGTAATTTTTAAGGTAATTTGTTTTCACGCTTTTTACATGACCGAGGAGAATATTTTATAAAATGTCTAGATAACTCATACACACAAGCCTAAAATGTTTCTGCTTATTTATATTTCTTGTTTATTACTGGTGTAATATCAAAAGATAATGGTATAATGAAACAAGTAAAGAGGTAGCTTTTTTTTTTTTTCCACAAATGTAACCTGGAGAGTTGGTGGTCCCTAGCACAATGTGGACTGTTGTGTACATTTAGCTCAGTTCATATTGTTGAGCAATTATTGAAATAACAACTTGTATAGCTCTTTTAAATATGATACATAAAAGGTGCTCTATAGCTTGCCTGAAGTAATTGTGTAACTTTTGTAATGCTGTACATCATTTTTTTTTATGTATTTGCATGAAAATGTAGAAGTATTGATCAACAAACAGTACATACTGATAATGAGTTTTATATTTAGTTTTAATATATTGTATATTATATTAATAGATTTGTTATTTTACTGCAAAAGATTGTGTTATTATGCATTTCTCACTCTAAACTGTATCTGCTGTAAACACTTGTAGTCGTAACTATTTCCTTCAATACCTGATGGCATGATTTACAGATGATTATGTATTATTTTTAGGCTCAGTCTTGAAATACTATGTGCATTATTTCAGAACATTTAAATGCTTATGTGACACTTTCAGTACACATATTTCACAGGAAGATGTTGTGGTTAGATTTGTAAGGTTATGTCTTGTGAATAGTTAAGTCAAAGAGAACAAGCTCATGTATTAAGGTTTCCATTTATCTGGCTGCAGTCCTTTTTTCCATTAAGAATTTTTGTAACATCATCCTAATAGCTAATTCAAGTCTCACATACTTGTATACATTTATCACCACCATATTCAAGTTTATTATTATATTTTTCTCTTGCCTTTTTCTTTCATATTTGCATTTAGAGGTTGGTAGTTTATACTCTCTAATCAATATTAACTAACCAACATCAAATCTTAAGACGATTTAGGCCTAATTTGGCATGTTTAGATATACAGTGGACCCTAGGTTAGCGATACATTTTTTACGTCAAAATATTGACTCAGTTTACGATATTCGTCCCGGACGCTTACGCGTGGGCCAGCTGTGCAGGCACTCCAGGGAGCGTCAGTGTGCTATTGTTTACAAGCGAGAGTGACCACCACCCACTCCACCCACGCATTCATACCAGTATATTGTCATTATTCCAGTGTTTTTAGTGCTTGCTACTGCTAATTAAGCTACCATGGGTCCAAAGAAAGCTCCTAGTGCCAGCCCTGTGGTAAAGAGGCTCAGAAATACAGTAGAACTGAAGAAGGAGATAATAACAAAATATGAAAGTCGAGTGCGTATCACTGAGCTGGCCAGGCTGTGGTAAAGCCTATTCTACCATCGCATTCATAGCATTCATGCAGGGAGTGTAGCATTCATGCAGGGAGTGTAGCATTCATGCAGGGAGTGTAGCAGGCATGCAGGGAGTGTAGCAGGCATGCAGGGAGTGTAGCATTTATGCAGGGAGTGTAGGGGGTGTAGCAGGCATGCAGGGAGTGTAGCATTCATGCAGGGAGTGTAGCATTCATGCAGGGAGTGTAGCATGCAGGCATGCTCCCTGGACAGATTTTTTGTGAGAGAGGGGTCCAGTGACTCTCAAGCTGGTCCTAGTTGGAAGTCTGGAACGGATTAATTTTATTTCCATTATTTCTTATGGGGAAAATAGAATCGGATAACGATATTTTCGGTTACAGATAAGCCCTCTGGGACGGATTAATATCGCTAACCGAGGGTCCACTGTATTATTAAGTTTCGTATTTATCATCACTACTGTATATGCATTATATTAAAAGAACATTTTGTGTAGTGTAATATCTTTTATGAGTTTGCATGGGGTGAGCTCTAGCTCTGTCATACCTCTTTAACTTTTGACTGATTGACTTCAGGGGAAATGGACACTTGTTTACAGGACAGTTATTTAAGATTATATTTTGCTATGAGTGGCTTCATCAGGTCTGATGAAGAACAGTACTGATGAATCCATGAGTGGCAAAACATTTCTTTTAACCCTCTCAGGGTCGGTCGTGTTGTATCACGGCTTTGAAGCCAATGTCGTTCCTGTAGTATGCCATGAGCTCAGCTCACTCAGATAAGCTGTGAGTGGTAAATCTGGGCTTAGATATGAGAGAATAGGTCTGTGTGGTAAGTGTGCACCATATAAAAAATCCTGCAGCACGCAGTGCATAACGAGAAAAAACTGCATCCATGTTTTTGGTGTAAAACAGTGACTTTGTGTATATTCGTGTGGTTTTATGGTTGTATTCTCAGTTTTTTGGTCTCATTTGATAGAATAGAAGATATATTACAGAAATAGAGATGATTTTGATTGGTTTCAGGACTGAAAGTACCTTGAAATTTCGCTCAAAGTAGTGGAAATGTTCGATTTTTGCCAATGTTCCAGAGTATACAAATGACATCACTTATCCAATCGCCTCCAACTAATATGCATTCACAAATGGGTTGACATTATTTATACAATTATTACAATAATGCAGTAGTCTGCATAACAGTAAGTCTTCTGTTTTTTGTTTGAATGAAAATTTAAAATGGAAAGCAAGCGTAATGTATAAAGAGGGGCCTGGAGACGTGACTAATGAACAGCGAAAATGTTACTTTGTGCCAGGAATGTCTGCATTGTTTATTCTGAACCTTATTTTGATATTGGCATTTCTTGAAATTTGTGTAAAAGTGGCCAAATTACCAATTTCTGATCACTTTATTGGGTAGTTGTGCTCAGTCGATAAAATAAAAAGAATACTAGCAAAGTAGCTATGAGTTTGGTCGACTGGAACAATGGAATTGGCCAAAAATAGGGCACAAAGTGGGTGAAATTGCTGATGCATGAGTATTGCCGAGACCGCTAACTTTGTGAGAGCACAATTCCTTAAGTTTTCCATCAAACTTCGTACTTTTGGTTTTGTTACCTTCAGAAAAAAAGTCTTATCAATTCATAAGATAAAATCATTTTTTTTTTTTTAAAATTCTTTGAACCTGAGAGCAAGTTTGAGAGCAGGGATCTCTCTCGACCTTGAAAAAGGTTAATATCTTGAAATGTACACAAGTGTCCTTTTCACAGTTTATAAGTATCACCATACCATTTACAACAGGCTGACTTGAATTAGCTCTGTCTTACTAATGTTTGAATCTGTATACAGTGTCTGTATCCACCATCTTTGTTCATTTTATTCCATTTCTTCATTACGCTTGCGCTGGAATTTTTTTTCGTAATATCCCTGTGAATTTTGTGTATGTAATTCAATACCATACCTTTTTACTCTTGTTTCATCCCTGATAAAATACCTATGCATGTCTACCCTGTCTATGACTCGGAATATTTTGTATGCCATGATCATATTTGCTTTTGCTCTTCATTCTTCCATTGACAGAATGCTTAGCTCTTAGTCTTTCTTCATAGCTTTTTTTTTTTTTCAACTAGTCGGCCGTCTCCCACCAAGGCAGGGTGACCCAAAAAGAAAGAAAATCCCCAAAAGAAAATACTTTCATCATCATTCAACACTTTCACCTCACTCATACATAATCACTGTCTTTGCAGAGGAGCTCAGAATACGACAGTTTAGAAGTCCCTCCAAACTGCCAATATTCCAAACCCCTCCTTTAAAGTGCAGGCATTGTCAAAATATGCATTTTTGGATTTTCTTAAATTTCACTTTGCATTTTACTAGGCTAGTACTCCATACAGACTGAAGCAACAGTTGCATGCCTGATGTAAAGTGTGTTTTGAATGTGTCTTGTGTCTTTATTCAGGTGTTTGAATGCCATTTTTTTTATTTACTAGCTTAGCCTGTGTTCACAGAACCAGTGGGATTCGAACCTATAGCAAGCCAGTCCTAAAACTGGCAGCACAGTGTACTAAACCCTGTACCATGCCAGTCTAAAATTTATCCAGCTTAAGTGTATTTCTATACCCTAGGAAGGTTAATATGGACCCCACAATGCAGGTTTTTACAGATAAATCTAATGACTACATAGCTATGGTAAGTTTTGGCTCAAGGTCTTTCAAAGCCATTACCAAATAACTCACAAAGTCAAGAATTTGATAATTTGAATAAATTTCAACATATCTTTGTTGAAATTTAAAAATTCCTAATTCAACTATTCCTAACATCTTGCAGCATTCTTGCTGCAAGATGTTAGGATTGGTTGAATAATTTTTACTAGCATTTAATCTCAAGAAGATACAGATACTGAAAAAATACCAATAACAGAGTACCATTGTGGAGTAAGTGTTGATGTGTGAAATGCTGGAGATTTGAATCTAGGTACCAATTTACTAATAGTTGAATAGAGACAGCAAATGTAAGGAGTCTTGCTCATAGTGTACTTGTCTGTGATTCTACCTAAGTCCTCTGGTTTTGAGTGGGAGGTATTACCACTGGGCTAAGACCCATCTAGCTGAACCATGGAGGAGCCACCCTATGAGAAATCATCATAGGAACTGTTCCTAGGTGACAACAAGCCCCAGGCTCCTGTAACATAAGCCACACATTGAGAGCAAGGCCACGTCCCAAGAAAGCCACACATATAGAATTGGTAGTGCCCACCAGTGCCTTGGCAGTGATCTGCCAGTTTCGGGACCCATCTACACTTGCTTTTCCTTCAGGCTATTGGTAAGGCTTTTCACAGTTCTTCTTGTCTGATGTATTGCTTGGGTGCATGTACGAAGTAGAAAGGTGTTCCTAGGTTGTGATCTGTCAGGAGGCCAGTTCCTGGGTGAGGTATGCCTCCTTCAGGGCATCGTAAACCTGGCTATGACTTGCTCCTTAAATACATGAGGTTGAATGAATCTCCCTATATAGGCTCTCATCAGATCTCTCGGCCATTGTTTGGTGTTTCTCCCAGCCTCAAAATTAGAAATACAGCACCTGGTTTTATGGTTTGGGAAGGTGGGGTTGCATCTTGGCCAAGCCAGTCTCTGGGCCTTTTTCATTGGTAGGTCATCCATATGTGTATATTTGGGACCCTTGCTTGTGAAGAAACTTTGGGCTTGTGTGTGGGGGGTTCTTGGCCAACCATTGTCTGGTGTTTGCTTTGCTCAGTATTTTAGTATAGCAATCTTTTTGTCATGCACCAATCTGGTATTCTTGTCAATTTAGTAAAATCTACCTTTTCTATGGCCAGACTACTGTATTCCATTAAATTTGTAGGCTTGATAGGATAGCTTAATTCTTCACATTATTTTAATGTTCATTATGCTATCTTATTTGGTTCTATTTTGTATTTGACATTCAAAACTAGGAATGCCAAGCCCATGATGATTCTCTTCAAATTGCTTGTTCTCTCTAGGCTGGAATACTGCTGTACACTAACTGCCCCCTTCAAGGCAGGGAAAATTGCTGACCTGGAGAGTATACAAAGAACTTTCATGGCACACATGTACAATAAGGCACCTAAATTACTGGGAACGGTTGAAGGCCCTTGATCTGTATTCCCTGGAGTGCAGGCGAGAGAGATACATGATAATATACACTTGGAAAATCCTAGAGGAATTAGTACAAAACTTGCACACGAATGTCACTCCCTATGAAAGCAAAAGACTCGGCAGGAGATGCAACATTCCCCCAATGAAAAGCAGGGGCACCATGAGTACTCTGAGAGATAACACAATAAGTGTCAGGTGCCTAAGATTGTTCAGTTGCCTCCCAGCATACATAAGGGGGATTACCAATAGACACCTGGCTGTCTTCAAGAAGGCACTGGACAGGCACCTACAGTCAGTACCTGACCAACTGGGCTGTGGTTCGTACGTCAGTTTGCGTGCGGCCAGCAGTAACAGCCTGGTTGATCAGACCCTGATCCACCACGAGGCCTGGTCTCAGACCGAGCCTTGAGGGCGTTGACCCCTGAAACCCCCTCCAGGTAAACTCCAGGTAATACAATAGTAGCTTCTACATTTATTTCAGTGAGCTCCATTTCATCTTCCTGTCTGTGAGAACAAAATGCTTGTGCATTACTTTGACTGTTTCTTTTTTTTTTTAATTATATTTCATAAACCATCCAATATCTTAAAACCACTTATTCGTAAAATTTTAGTAATGACCGAGGCCTAGTGTTGACTTTAATAGTGTTTGAGTTAGTAAACAAGTGTTGAATGAGCCTTGCAAATTCAGTATTGATCCACTTTATTACAAATCATAAGAATATCCTTAGATACAGCTATTGTATTATATTACTTAAGCATGTTTATCATCAGGATTTACAGAAGGTTACTGAACCATCCAGTTTTATATTTTTTAAGATAGTCATGTTTGAGATCAATGTTTGGTGTGAATATTATGCAGAGAATTTGATGTGTAGAAATTAGAAGAAAGTGTAGGGTTACCAAAAGGACAATTTACAAGGTTGATGAAGCATTGTTGAGATGGTTTGGGTATTTATAGATGGAGCAGAATAGGATAATCAAAGGAATATATAAATCAGAGGGTGGAAAGAAGGAGTAGGGGTCATCCCAGGAAAGGTTGGAGGGAGGGGGTAAAAGACGTTTTGAGAGCTAGTGTCCACAGCATCCAGATATCTTGTGTCATCATGGGTTATGTTGTGTCTTGGAGCTTTTCTATCTTTCGAGGTCAAAAGTCTTTGCAAGATCAACACAGTATGGATGGTCTCTTGTTGTTTTGTCTGCTTCCATATATAGAGCTATAACAGATATTAGCAGTTGTACGTGTGCCCTTACCTAACATCTTGTTGGTAATTCTACCTTTATTAGTACTACCACATTACTCTTACTCTTTTTCTTTTTGAAGTGCTTCCAATCTCCTTCTCATTCTATTGCATGGCTCCAAATCCCTCACTGGTGTTGTATATGCAGCTGTTTTACCTGAAATAATAATCCAAGGTCATTTACTAGAATTGGCCAGTATTATCACAGCAGAGTTGTGTGAAACTCTCACTGCAGATCATACATATTGCATCTATGCCCACCTTATCATTCGAAGTTGTTTTGGTCTCCCAAAGTGCATCATAAGTCATCCAGATATTCAAGTCCCCTCATTCCATTGTCCTTCATGGCATGGTGGCTAGCGCTCTTGCTTCACGCACGGAGGGCCCGGGTTCAATTCCCGGCGGGGCCGAAACATTTCGAAGTGTTTCGTTACACACACACACATACATACAACAGGCCTAGTGTCTAAAAGACATGTGCCTAGGACAAAATGGTAACTAACTAACAAAAGGTGTCAGGGGTCCAAGACTGTTCAACTGTCTCCCAGCATACATATACCTGAAGTATACCCCTGCATCCCAGTCTGGGACCAGTCTGGAACCAATAGACCCCTGGCTGTCTTCAAGAAGGCGCTGGACAGGTACCTAACGTCAGTACCTGACCAGCTGGGCTGTGGTTCGTACGTCAGTTTATGTGCACCCAGCAGTAACAGCCTGGTTGATCAGGCCCTGATCCACCCTGGCCACAGGGTCATTGACCCCCGAAACTCTCTCCAGGTACACTCCAGGTATATACAGCTTTGGTTATGTTGTACATCTGGTAGTTATAAACAAAATTGTTTTTTGCTGGGTCCCTGGACATGCCATTGTTCAGGGCAATGAACAAGTAGACACAGCTGCTTGATCAGCCATTTATGACCTCCCAATTTCCCATGGGTATTTCTTTCTCAGACTATTTTTCAGTGCTCTCCCAGCAACTCCACAACCTCTGGCAACAATATTAGTCCAAGTTGGGCCACAACAAATTGTTTCTATCGAATGACATTTAGGTTTCAGACCATGTTCCCACCACTATCTGATTTGGGAGACTGCACTCTCATGCCTACACATTGGACACACACATCTCATTTATGGATACTACAGAGAAATGACCAGCCCCACATTCAGGTCACACCGTCAGTCCACAATATCTTAGTAGATAGTCGTGTCTATCAGTGGTCATGCAGGATTCATTAACGATGTTCTACACTGGCCCAACACACTAGCTCACCTTCTTGCTGAAAGTTCTGATTTTTTAACAAAAACTAACCTATTGAACCAACTTTGATTTACATTTTACTATTACACTCTTCCCTGCCTCCACTAACCCTTATCCTTGCACACTCATGCCCTCACTCCCTCCTACCCTTCATGCACCCTGCAGTGCTGTATAACCCTTTTGGGTTTAGCATTTAACTTGAATACTGTCTACTATCTTTTCCCACAGCAGCTCTGGGTAACCCTTAATAATAATATGACTGTTTTAGACTGAAGTGGAAACAAGCAGTTTTTAGGGCTTGACATGAGTTAGAGTGTGAGCTAGGCAACATTTATGAAGGGATTTTGGGAAACTGGACTACACTCTCCCGTCTTCGCATCGGCCACACTCGTCTTACTCACGGGTATCTCATGGAGAGGCTCCCTGCCCCTCTCTGTGAGCATTGTCAGGTTCCAGTGTCTGTTCGACATATCCTGTTGGACTGCCCACTCTATCAACGAGCACGCAGAATTTACCTCCAACGACGTCTTCGTTCTGCGGCCCTTTCTTTACCTTCCCTTCTTGCAGATGGCCCCTCCTTTAATCCTGACTCTCTCATTGACTTTTTGACAGAAACTGACTTACTACACAGACTCTGAAGATTATACCTCTGGCACCTCCCTCAGTCCCTTCTACCTCGATCTCTTGCTACCCTCCTCCCCTGCACAATCCACCGTCATCTTGCACTCCATACCCTACTAATCGTCCATCTCCCTCTTACAACCCACTCTCCCTGCATCCTACAATAACCTGCAGCGCTGTATAACCCCTGTGGTTTAGCGCTTCTATTTGATTATAATAATAATGTATAACCCCTGTGGTTTAGCGCTTCTATTTGATTATAATAATAATTTGGGAAACTGGTTAGCTAGACTTTGAGTCCTGAAAGTGGGAAGTAGTGTCTTCTCTCTGAGAGCAGGGTGGGGTGGGCATGTTTTAGTTCAAAGGGTTATTTGAATTGTGATGTCTGCTCATTTCTGGCAAGACAGTTACTGAATGAATGATAGTGAATTTGTTTCCTTTTCTAAGTCATTATTCATATGCAGTATACATGTTATGTGTACACACACACACACACAGCTACATGCCTGACAACACTGGAGGACAGGAGGGTTAGGGAAGACATGATAATGACATATAAAATACTGTGTGGAATAAGTAAGGTGGATAGAAACAGGATGTTCCAGAGAGGGGACACAGAAACAAGGGGTCACAATTGGAAGTTGAAGACTCAGATGAGTCAAAGGGATGTTAGGAAGTATTTCTTCAGCCATAGAGTAGTCAGGAAGTGGAATAGTCTAGCAAGTGATGTAGTGGAGGCAGGAACCATACATAGCTTTAAGACGAGGTATGATAAAGCTCGTGGAGCAGGGAGAGAGAGGACCCAGTAGCAATCAGCGAAGAGGTGGGGCCAGGAGCTGAGTCTCGACCCCTGCAACCACAACTAGGTGAGTACACACATACTCACACACAGGACCAGGCAGAACTACAAAGGGATCTGGACAGGCTGCAGGGCTGCTCCAGAAACTGACTCCTGAAGTTCAACCCCACCAAGTGCAAAGTCATGAAGATTGGGGAAGGGCAAAGAAGACCACAGACAGAGTACAGTCTAGGGGGCCAGAGACTACAAATCTCACTCAAGGAAAAGGATCTTGGGGCGAGTATAATACTGAGCACATCTCCTGAGGTGCACATCAACCAGATAACTGCTGCAGCATATGGGCGCCTGACAAACCTAAGAATAGCATTGCGATACCTCAGTAAGGAATCATTCAAGACTCTGTACACCGTGTACATCAGGCCCATATTGGAGTATGCAGTATCAGTTTGGAACCCACACCTGGTCAAGCACATAAAGAAATTAGAGAAAGTGCAAATGTTTGCAGCAAGACTAGTCCCAGAGCTAAGGTCCTACAAATAAAGGTTAAGGAAAATCGGCCTGACAACACTGGAGGATAGGAGGGTTAGGGGAGACATCATAATGACATATAAAATACTGCGAGGAATTGACAAGGTGGACAGAGACAGGATGTTCCAGAGATGGGACACAGAAACAAGGGGTCACAATTGGAAGTTGAAGATTCAGATGAGTTATAGGGATGTTAGGAAGTATTTCTTTAGCCTTAGAGTTGTCAGGAAGTGGAATAATCTGGAGAGTGAAGTAGTGGAAGCAAGTTCCTTACATAGCTTTAAGAAGAGGTATGATCAAGCTTATGGAGCAGGGAGAGAGTGAATTAGTATCGACCAATGCAGAGGCGGGGCCAGGAGCTATGACTCGACCCCTGCAACCACATATAGGTGAGTACCCACCCACCTACCTACCTCCCCCCACACATGCATGCACGCACACACTATACATATATGTATTTACATATACATAAACACACATGCACAACAGTATTTTTTGTATAAAGGTACAGTTGCTCCTTGACTTACGATGGGATTATGTTCCAACAAACCTTTCGTTAGTTGAAAATGTTCTACAGTGCTAGTCATAGCATTATGCTGTGACAAAAATCAAAGGCCTACCATACAGGGGGGGGTCTTTTTTCGTCAGTGCATTATGCCGGGTAGCAGCCGTTAGCATGACGTCACGGCCTGCCGTCATACTCCACAGTGACTCCTCAATGCTCACGTGGCTGCCGTGGTGAGAAGAAGTGTTGTACTTTTGTCTCTTATCCGCCCCATATTTTGTCCGGTGTTCCCTTTGGTTTTGGGGCTATACATGTTTGATTATGGGTAAAAGGAAGTCTTTAACACCTGAAACTATAGCTCAGATCATAGGGCTTCACAAAGCTGGGCACCAGACAAAAGAAATAGTGGAGAATGTTCGTACCTTAACTGTGTTAAAGAAGCAGTTAGAGAGTACACCTAAGATAATTGCTAGAGAATTGAAAGAAAAAAACCCACATCTTCTCTCAGAGGTGTCTGTAAGAGCTGTTAACAATTGTGTGTCAGAACTGGGCTACAGTAGTCACCGCCAGGTTAAGAAACCGATCCTCTCCAAGCCACAGAAGAAACATATGCTGGATTATGCAAAGAAATATCTTCACTGGACTCCTCAGCAGTGGTCTGAAGTACTTTGGAGTGATGAAGCAACCTTCACCATCACCTGTAACCGTGGGGGACATTTACCAGCCCAGAGGTAGTGACCCGTTAGACCCATGCTACACCTGTGGGACCACCAAACACCCAGAAACACTCATGGTTTGGGGATGTTTCAGTGGTCAGAGTGTTGGTGAACTCATTGTGCTTTCCAAAAACCAGTATAATTACCTGGAGTTATTGTGTGACAATTTACCTGAGGCATTTGACAAGTGTGGGGCTACAGTTTTCATGCAGGATGGTGCACCATGTCTTACTGCCAAAACTGTAGTTCAGTGGCTTAAGGACTGTGAAGTGAGGTTCTTTAACCCTTTCAGGGTCGGTGCCGTACTTGTAAGCCAAAATTCTAGCGCCTTCAAATCGAGCGGAGGAAAGCTGGTAGGCCTACATATGAAAGAATGGGTCTGCGTGCGCAGTATAAAAAAAAAAATCCTGCAGCACGCAGTGCATAATGAGAAAAAAAACTCTGACCATGTTTTTTGTTTAAAACAGCGACTTTGCAGTGTATTTTCGTATGGTATTTATGGTTATATTCTCGTTTTCTTGGTCTCATTTAATAGAATAGAAGATATATTACAGAAATAGAGATGATTTTGATTGGTTTCACGATGAAAAGTACCTTGAAATTGAGCTCAAAGTAGCGGAAATGTTCGATTTTTGCCAATGTTCGATTTTTGCCAATGTTCAAGAATAAACAAATCACGCCACGCGTCCAATACATGTCAACTGGCGAGTCTAATATTCTTTCACAAGTGTGCTGATATTATTTATACCATTTTTACAATAATGCAGTAGTCTGCGTAACAGTAAATCTTCTATTTTTTTTGTGAGAAAAATTCAAAATGGAAAGCAAGAGTAATATAAAAGGGGCCTGGAGAGATGACTAATGAACAGAGAAAATGTTATTTTAGTGCCAGGAATGTCTGTCTTGTTTATTCTGGACCCTATTTTGAAATTTGCATCTTTTGAAATTTGTGTGAAATTGGCCAAATTGCCAATTTCTCACCACTTTATTGGGTAGTTGAAATCGGTAAATGGGTAGTTTCTTGTATTCAGTCGATAGAACAAATGAAGTTCTAGCGAAATAGCTATGATTTTAGTCGACTGGAACATGGAATTGGCTGAAAGTAGTGCTCAAAGTGGGTGAAATCGCCGATGCGTAAATATCGTTGAGACCGCTAATTTTGCGACAGCATAATTCCATTACTTTTCCATCAAATTTCATACTTTTGGTGTCATTACCATCAGGAATAGATTCTCTTATCATTTCATAAGAATTTTTTTTTTTTTTTTTTTTTAATTTTTTGACCCTGAGAGCGAGTTCAGGATCAGGGGTCTCAACCCTGAAAGGGTTAATGGCTGGCCAGGCAATTCCCCAGACCTAAACCCTATTGAGAACCTGTGGTCAATAGTGAAATGAAGTTTACTGGGCAAGGATATCAGTTCCATCCGGTGGCTGGAGGCTGCTCTACATGAGGCATGGAATAATATATGTACCTCCCCAAACCCTCAAGAATTTGTGTGAGAGTCTTCCTACATGGCTGAGGGATGTGATTAAGCGTAAAGGATGCAGCACCATGTATTAAAACCTCAGGTGTGCAAATATATATATATATATATTTTTTTTTTTTCAACAAGTCGGCCGTCTCCCACCGAGGCAGGGTGACCCAAAAAGAAAGAAAATCCCCAAAAAGAAAATACTTTCATCATCATTCAACACTTTCACCACACTCATACATAATCACTGTCTTTGCAGAGGAGCTCAGATACCCACAGCTGAGAAAACATCCCTCCCAGCTGTCACTATCTCAGACCCTCCTTTAAAGTGCAGGCATTGTACTTCCCATTTCCAGGACTCAAGTCCAACTAAATCAATTAACTGGTTTCCCCGAATCCCTTCACAAAATGTTACCCTGCTCACACTCCAACAGATCGTCATGTCCCAAAACCATTCGTCTCCATTCACTCCTATCTAACACGCTCACACATGCTTGCTGGAAGTCCAAGCCCTCGCCCACAAAACCTCCTTTACCCCTTCCCTCCAACCTTTTCTAGGACGACCCTACCCCGCCTTCCTTCCCTACAGATTTATACGCTCTCTAAGTCATTCTACTTTGATCCATTCTCTCTAAATGACCAAACCACCTCAACAACCCCTCTTCAGCCCTCTGACAAATACTTTTAGTAACTCCACACCTTCTCCTAATTTCCACATTCCGAATTTTCTGCATAATATTTACACCACACATTGCCCTTAGACAGGACATCTCCACTGCCTCCAGCCTCCTCCGCTGCAGCATTTGCAACCCATGCTTCACACCCATATAAGAGTGTTGGTACCACTATACTTTCGTACATTCCCTTCTTTGCCTCCATGGATAACGTTTTTGTCTCCACAGATACCTCAATGCACCACTCACCTTTTTTCCTTCATCAATTCTATGGTTAACCTCATCCTTCATAAACCCATCCGCTGACACGTCAACTCCCAAATATCTGAAAACATTTACTTCCCATAATCCCTCTCTCCAATGTGATATCCAATTTTTCTTTATTTAAATGTTTGATACCCTCATCACCTTTACTCTTATCTATTTCACTTTTAACTTCTACCTTACACACCCCAAACTCGTCCACTAACCTTTGCAACTTTTCTTAGAATCTCCCATAAGCACAGTATCATCAGCAAAAGTAACTGTGTCAACTCCCATTTTCATTTAATTCTCCATAATTTAATCCCACCCCTCTCCCCAACACCCTAATTTACTTCTTTTTACAACCCCATCTATAAATATATTAAACAACCATGGTGACATTACACATCCCTGTCTAAGACCTACTTTTACCGAAGTAATCTCCCTCTCTCCTACACACCCCTAACCTGAGCCTCACTATCCTCATAAAAACTTTTACAGCCTTCAGTAACTTACTACCTATTCCATACACTTGCAACATTTGCCACATTGTCCTCATCCACTCTATCATATGCCTTTTCTAAATCCATAAATGCAATAAAAACTTCTCTACCTTTATCTAAATCTGTTCACATATATGCTTCACTGTAAACACTTGATCTACACATCCCCTACCCACTCTAAAGCCTCTTGCTCATCTGCAATCCTACTTCTGTCTTACCTCTAATTCTTTCAATAATAACCCTGCCATACACTTCCTGGAATACTCAGTAAACTTATTCCCCATAATTTTTACACTCTTTTATCCCTTCCCTTTATATAAAGGAACTATACATGCTCTCTGCCAATCCCTAGGTACCTTCCCCTTTTCATACATTTATTAAACAAAAATACCAACCACTCCAGCACTATATCCCCCTGCTTTTTAACATTTTGTCATGATTCCTCAACCCCAGCTACTTTACCCCCTTTCATTCTACGTAATGCCTCACGCACCTCCCCCACACTCACATCCTGCTCTTCTTCACTCCTAAACGATGTTGCCTCCCTGACCAGTACATGAAATTACCCCTCCTCTTTTCATCGACATTTAAAAGTTCCTCAAAATATTCCCGCCATCTACCCAATACCTCCAGCTCCCCATCTACTAACTCCCTACTCTGTTTTTAACTGACAAATCCATTCGTTCCCTAGGCTTTCTTACCTGGTTTATCTCACTCCAAATTTTTTTTCTTGTTTTCAGCAAAATTTCTTGACAGAGCCTCTCCCATTCTTTCATCCGCTCTTCTTTTGCACTCCTCACCACTCTCTTCACCTTTTTACTCTCCATATACTCTGCCTTCTATTAACACTTCTGTTTTGTAAAACCCTCTCTTGCTCCTTTTTCTCTTTTTATCACACCCTTTACTTTTCATTCCACCACTCACTCCTCTTTCCTCCTGCACCCACCCTCCTATAGCCACAAACTTCTGCCCCACATTCTAATACTGCATTTTTAAAACTATCCCAACTCTCTTCAACCCCCCACTACCTCCTACTTGCATCTAGCCCACCTTTCTGCCAATAGTTGCTTATATCTCACCCTAACTTCCTCCCTCCCTTAGTTTATACACTTTTTACCTCTCTTACTTGCTGTTGCCATTTTCTTTTGTCCCATCTACCTTTTACCTTAACTGTAGCTACAACCAAATAATGATCTGATATATCTGTTGCCCCTCTATAAACATGTCCATCCTGAAGCCTACTCATCAACCTTTTATCCACCAATACATAATCCAACAAACTACTTTTCCTTACGTGCTATATCATACCTTGTATATTTATTTTCTATCCTCTTTTTCATAAAATATGTATTACTTATTACCAAACCTCTTTCTACACATAGCTCAATTAATGGTTCCCATTTACATTTACCCTGGCACCCCAAATTTACCTACTACTCCATCCACAACATTTTTACCCACTTTAGCATTAGATCCCAACCACAATTCCTCTCACTTGGTTCAAAACTCCCCACACACCTCACTCAACATTTCCCAAAATCTCTCTCTCCTCTCACTTCTCTCTTCTCCAGGTGCATAAAACTTACTATAACCACTTTTTCACATCCAACCTTTTATTTTACTCCACATAATCCTTGAATTTATACATTTATATTCCTTCTTTACCTGCCATAACTGATTATTCAACATTATTGCACCCTTCTTTAGCTCTAACTCTATTTGAAACCCCTGATCTAATCCCATTTATTTCTCCCCACTGAAACTCTCCTACCCCCTTCAGCTTTGTCTCACTTAAAGCCGGACATCCAGCTTCTTTTCATTCATACATCTACAATCATCTCTTTCTTATCATTTGCACAACATCCACGCACATTCAAACATCCCACTTTGCGGTTTTTCTTTCTTTTTAGGTTAAAAAAGGGGGTTTGTTGTTGGATTTTGTTGTTTGGTGGAGGAAAGCTTATTTTCCCTTTGGGGCAATAAGGAACATTTTGAAATTGGAGGCATAAACGTGTAATGTTTGGGTAGTGTGACCTAAGTGTAAGTAGAAGTAGCAAGACGTCCTTTTGCATGTTTATGAAAGAAAAAGCACCCAACCACCTATAAAAAGTTTGTGGTTTTTTTCACAGTCACCTGGGGATTAGTACCCCCTTGGTTGCTGTTTACCAACCTACTACCAAAAATATATATACTATAATCTTTTGGTGTGGTTTGTGGTTTTTAATGTTGGGGGGGGGGCGGTGCTGTGACTAGCACTAAAATTAAACAAAATACAGGGCCTTTTTCCCCAAAGGAAAAGTTTTCTTTTTTCCCATTATTTGGCAAAATTAGAATCCGCTTCAACCCCCCAAAATTTTAATTAAGAAAGAAAAAATAATTTTCAAATTTTAACAACTTTTAAACCGGGGGGTTACTGTACAGTGGACCCCGGTTTTTTCACCTTTTCCCAAATCAACAATTATGGGTGTATTTTTTGGGGCTGAAAAAAAATTAACCTACTTTTTTCCCTTTTGGGGGAAAAATTTGCCGGAAGGCATCAAAAAACATTCTGGGGAAAAATTTTCAAAAAAAAAGAGGGTCCACTGTTTTGATAAATAAATAAGTAAATAAAAAAATGTTGTCATGGAATAAGTAAACAAATAATTACTGTAGTTGACAAAAAACCCGTATTGAAAAAAAAAAAATGAAACAAGTTAATCCTATCAAAAATATAGAGTACTGTCCAGTACAAAAAAAAATTTTTAAAAACATTGATTTTTTTTTCCCAAGGATGATAAAAGGACAGTACATGTATTTTTTTAAAGTAGTCAGGGGGGGAAACCAGGTTTTTAAAAATGTTGTAAAAGGAACTAACATTAATTTTTTGGGAAAATGATGCTGGGGGGAAAGGACTATTGTAAAGTTGAAAATTTGTTTTCAACCATCAAAAAGGAGATCTTCCTTTTTTTCCTTCCCCTTGGGGGGACAATATCAAGTATTCATCTGTGTTAATTATAAAGGCCTTCCCATTCTAATTTACATGCATGCATTCATAATTTTTTTTTTTCATACAGTACAAATTTTTTGGGGAAAAGTTTTGTTATGGTTTTCTTTTTGGTTTATTTTTTTTTTAAAATATGAAAATTAGGGGGCCCCCTTCTTTTGGATTCCCCCATGTAATTTTTTTATGTTTATTTACATTTTCCATGTGATTGCTGTGATT
>WNWK01012164.1:0-60906 GCA_009830355.1 Cherax destructor | reverse complement strand
AAAATTATAAATTCTTGCATTAACATAAATGAAAAATATATCTTTAAACGTATAAGAATTTTTTAGAAAAGACTTAATTTTAGATGAATTCTGGCTAATTGACCAGTTTTACCTAATCGGCACGACATATATATATATATATATATATATATATATATATATATATATATATATATATATATATATATATATATATATATATATATATATATATATATATAGTCATATATGTGATTAAACTGGTCAATTAGCAAGAACTCATCTTAAATTAAGTCCTTTCTAAAATTTTCTCTTATACGTTTAAAGATATATTTTTTCATTTATGTTAATGTAGAATTTATAAGTTTGTACCAAGAGAAACTTTGAAACCTACCTAACCTTATTACAACAAGCGCAATTTAATTTAGCCTAACCCAACTAAATATATTTTAGATACGTTAACATTAATTTAATAATAAACAAACACAATGAAATATATTTTTCGTTATGTTCAGAATGATTTGGCAAATTATTGCATACACAAATTTTCACTTGTCTTATATGGCAAGGTGGGCGTTGCTATTTAAGCCAAAATCGCAAGTTTTACCTAATCGGCACACATATATATATATATATATATATATATATATATATATATATATATATATATATATATATATATATATATATATATATATATATATATATATATATATATATATATATATATATATATATATATATATATATATATATATATACGTATATATATATATATATATATATATATATATATATAAAACGTATATATATATATATATATATATATATATATATAATATATATATATATATATATATATATATATATATATATACTATATATATATATATATATATATATATATATATATATATATATATATATATATATATATATATATATATATATATATATATATATATATATATATATATATATATATATATATACGTATATATATATATATATATATATATATATATATATATATATATATATATATATATATATATATATATTATATATATATATATATATATATACGTATATATATATATATATATATATATATATATATATATATATATATATATATATATATATATATATATATATATATATATATATATATATATATATATATATATATATTATATATATATATATATATATATATATATTATTATATATATATATATATATATATATATATATATATATATATATATATATATATATATATATATATATATATATATATATATATATATATATATATATATATATATAAACATGATCTTGGCACGGATCGACTACGAACCTTGTGACAGGAACGCAGTGCTTTACGAGTCCACACTGGACTACCTGCATCCAGCTTGCTAGACGTATTCCAAGCAGCCAGTTTCAGGCAGGAAGGCTTCAGCTTTCATCTCATCCCTGCATGCATCGACAACTAGAGATTTACAATGCTAGGAATTCGCAAGAGCAGGCGAATATTCACAAACACTGATCTCGGCCGACGGAGACTCGACCTACGACAAGCACTGCGTTCCTGTCACAAGGTTCGTAGGGTCGAGTCTCCGTCGCCAGAGATCAGTGTTTGTGAATATTTCGCCTGCTCTTGCGAATTCCTAGCATTGTAAAATCTCTAGTTGTGTCGATGCATGCAGGGATGATGAAAGCTGTAGCCTTCCTGCCTGAAAGCTGGCTGCCTTGGAATAACGTCTAGCAAGCTGGATGCCAAGGTATTGTCCAGTGTGGTACGGTCGGTAAGCACTGCGTTCCTGTCACAAGTTCGTAGGGTCGAGTCTGTCGGCCAGAGATCAGTGTTTGTGAATATTTCGCCTGCTCTTGCGAATTCCTAGCATTGTAAAAATCTCTAGCTGTGTCGATGCATGCAGGGGATGAGATGAAAAGCTGTAAGCCTTCCTGCCTGAAAGCTGGCTGCCTTGGAATAACGTCTAGCGAAAGCTGGATGCCAAGGTATTGTCCAGTGTGGTACGGTCGGTAAAGCACTGCGTTCCTGTCACAAGGTTCGTAGGGTCGAGTCTCCGTCGGCCAGAGATCAGTGTTTGTGAATATTTCGCCTGCTCTTACGAATTCCTAGCATTGTAAAAATCTCTAGTTGTGTCGATGCATGCAGGGGATGAGATGAAAAGCTGTAAGCCTTCCTGCCTGAAAGCTGGCTGCCTTGGAATAACGTCTAGCGAAAGCTGGATGCCAAGGTATTGTCCAGTGTGGTACGGTCGGTAAAGCACTGCGTTCCTGTCACAAGGTTCGTAGGGTCGAGTCTCCGTCGGCCAGAGATCAGTGTTTGTGAATATTTCGCCTGCTCTTGCGAATTCCTAGCATTGTAAAAATCTCAGTTTCGATGCATGCAGGATGAGATGAAAAGCTAAAAGCCTTCCTGCCTGAAGCTGGTGCCTGGATACGCTAAAGCTGATAGTATTCATTATAAATATATATATATATATATATATATATATATATATATATATATATATATATATATATATATATATATATATATATATGCAAAGAAAACCACTATGAAAAATAGAAGAATTCCAAGCGCTTTCGTGACTACTCACATTATCAAGGAACTATAACAGGAAACATGACAAGAAGGGCTTATATAAGGGGCGAGACTACACCTCACAGTCACATCACACTAACAAAGACTACACCTCACAGTAGCGTAACATCTCACGACTCTGTGAAGAGGAAAATAAGAAAGGACCTGAAACTCTTCCCAAGAATTAAGATTAGTCCAATTTATTATTAAATTCTTCCCAAATTTTATTAATTATAAATGAATCAAATTTATATAAACCAAAAGAAATATTCATATTATTTTCAAAACTGCTTTTAATGAAACATGATTCTATTATATTTCTCTCAACCATGGACTTGCTTGATACAACCTTCTCAGCATTTTGAAAATCAATTGGATGGTTAAAATCTCTCACATGAATAAATAGAGCATTAGAATCTTGTCCAGTTCTAATGTTATATTTATGTTGTTTTAATCTTAGTTCAAGACTTTTACCAGTTTGACCAAAATAAACTTTATCGCATATTTTACAGGAAATCTTATAGACACATCCGTCAGCATTTTGGGGGGAATTTTTTATCAAAAGTCTTTTTACTGTATCAAGATTTTTAAATACAACTTTGATATTAAAATTCTTAAGAAAGGAAGGCATATCAACCAAGTTTTCATGGTAAGGGAGAACCAACATATTTTTGGTTGAATAAGGTTGGTTGTCCCTTTTTGGATTGTAAAAAGTATTCCTAGCTATTTTAAAAGATTTATCAATTATTATCAATTATTTATCAATTGCCCTTCCTAGATGTTTTTATTATTAAGGGTAACATTGATTTTAAATTTAAAATTTACAGAAAACCTACAAATAATTGTTCCTATGTACACTATTACTCTTCACATCAAGATAGAGTTAAAGTGTCGGTTTTTTCTTCAATGTTTTTGAGAGCTTTACGTATTTGTAGTCCAGAGTTCATAGATGAAGAAATCTCTAAAATTTATGAAATAGCTAATGATTTAAAATACCCAAGAAACATAATTGATAAATCTTTTAAAATAGCTAGGAATACTTTTTACAATCCAAAAAGGGACAACCAACCTTATTCAACCAAAAAATATGTTGGTTCTCCCTTACCATGAAAACTTGGTTGATATGCCTTCCTTTCTTAAGAATTTTAATATCAAAGTTGTATTTAAAAATCTTGATACAGTAAAAGACTTTTGATAAAAATTCCCCAAAATGCTGACGGATGTGTCTATAAGATTCCCTGTAAAATATGCGATAAAGTTTATTTTGGTCAAACTGGTAAAAGTCTTGAACTAAGATTAAAACAACATAAATATAGCATTAGAACTGGACAAGATTCTAATGCTCTATTTATTCATGTGGAGATTTTAACCATCCAATTGATTTTCAAAATGCTGAGAAGGTTGTATCAAGAAGTCCATGGTTGAGAGAAATATAATAGAATCATGTTTCATTAAAAGCAGTTTTGAAAATAATATGAATATTTCTTTTGGTTTATATAAATTGGATTCATTTATAATTAATAAAATTTGGGAAGAATTTAATAATAAATTGGACTAATCTTAATTCTTGGGAAGAGTTTCAGGTCCTTTCTTATTTTCCTCTTCACAGAGTCGTGAGATGTTACGCTACTGTGAGGTGTAGTCTTTGTTAGTGTGATGTGACTGTGAGTGTAGTCTCGCCCTTATATAGCCCTTCTTGTCATGTTTCCTGTTATAGTTCCTTGATAATGTGAGTAGTCACGAAAGCGCTTGGAATTCTTCTATTTTTCATAGTGGTTTTCTCTGCATATTTTGATATACCTTTTATTATATCTTTTTGATATATATATATATATATATATATATATATATATATATATATACATATATATATATATATATATATATATATATATATATATATATATATATATATATATATATATATATATATATATATATATATATATATATATATATATATATATATATATATATATATATATATATATATATATATATATATATATATATATATATATATATATATATATATTGGTAGACAGCAACCACCCAGGGAGGTACTACCGTCCTGCCAGGTGACTGTGAAACAGAAACCTGAAACTGTTTTACATGATGGTAGGATTGCTGGTGTCTTTTTTCTGTCTCATAAACACGCTGGATAACAGGTATATCTAGCTACTTCTACATACACTTTAGGTCACACTACACTGGCATGCACATGCCTATATATACATACACACATCTAGGTTTTTCTTCTTTTTCTTAATAGCTCTTGTTCTTTTTATTTTCTCTATTGTCCATGGGGAAGTGGAAAAGAATCTTTCCTCCGTAAGCAATGCGTGTCGTATGAGGCGACTAAAATGCCGGGAGCAATGGGCTAGTAACCCCTTCTCCTGTACAAATTTGCTAAAAAAGAGAAGAAGAAAAACTTTATAAAACTGGGTTGTTTGAATGTGCGTGGATGTAGTGCGGATGATAAGAAAGAGATGATTGCCGATGTTATGAATGAAAAGAAGTTGGATGTCCTGGCCCTAAGAGAAACATAGATGAAGGGGGTAGGCGAGTTTCAGTGGGGAGAAATAAATGGGATTAAGTCAGGAGTATCTGAGAGAGTTAGAGCTAAGGAAGGGGTAGCAATAATGTTGAAGGATCAGTTATGGAAGGAAAAGAGGGAATATGAATGTGTAAATTCAAGAATTATGTGGATTAAAATAAGGGTCGGATGCGAAAAGTGGGTCATAATAAGCGTGTATGCACCTGGAGAAGAGAGGAGTGTAGAGGAGAGAGAGAGATTTTGGGAGATGTTAAGCGAATGTATAGGAACTTTTGAACCAAATGAGAGAGTAATTGTGGTAGGGGACCTAAATGCTAAAGTGGGAGAAACATGCAGAGAGGGTGTAGTAGGTAAGTTTGGGGTGCCAGGTGTAAATGATAATTGGAGCCCTTTGATTGAACTTTGTATAGAAAGGGGTTTAGTTATAGGTAATACATATTTTAAGAAAAAGAGGATAAATAAGTATACAAGATATGATGTAGGGCGTAATGACAGTAGTTTGTTGGACTATGTATTGGTAGATAAAAGACTGTTGAGTAGACTTCAGGATGTACATGTTTATAGAGGGGCCACAAATATATCAGATCACTTTTTAGTTATAGCTACAGTGGGAGTAAAAGGTAGATGGCATACAAGGAAAATAGAATCAGTAAGTAAGAGAGAGGTGAAGGTTTATAAACTAAAAGAGGAGGCAGTTAGGGTAAGATATAAACAACTATTGGAGGATAGATGGGCTAGTGAGAGTGTAGGCAATGGGGTCGAAGATATATGGGGTAGATTTAAAAATGTAGTGTTAGAGTGTTCAGCAGAAGTTTGTGGTTACAGGCGAGTGGGTGCGGGAGGGAAGAGGAGCGATTGGTGGAATGATGATGTAAAGAGAGTAGTAAGGGAGAAAAAGTTAGCATATGAGAGGTTTTTACAAAGTAGAAGTGATGGAAGGAGGGAAGAGTATATGAAGAGAAAAAGAGAGGTTAAAAGAGTGGTGAAGCAATGTAAAAAGAGAGCAAATGAGAGAGTGGGTGAGATGTTATCAGCAAATTTTGTTGAAAATAAGAAAAAGTTTTGGAATGAGATTAATAAGTTGAGGAAGCCTAGAGAACAAATGGATTTGACAGTTAAAAATAGGAGAGGAGAGTTATTAAATGGAGAGTTAGAGGTATCGGGAAGATGGAGAGAATATTTTGAGGAGTTGTTAAATGTTGATGAAGACAGGGAAGCTGTGATTTCGTGTGTAGGGCAAGGAGGAATAACATCTTGTAGGAGTGTGGAAGAGCCAGTTGTGGGTGTAGGGGAAGTTCGTGAGGCAGTGGGTAGAATGAAAGGGGGTAAGGCAGCTGGGATTGATGGGATAAAGATATAAATGTTAAAAGCAGGTGGGGATATAGTTTTGGAGTGGTTGGTGCTATTATTTAATAAATGTATGGAAGAGGGTAAGGTACCTAGGGATTGGCAGAGAGCGTGTATTGTTCCTTTGTATAAAGGCAAAGGGGACAAAAGAGAGTGCAAAAATTATAGGGGAATAAGTCTGTTGAGTGTACCTGGTAAAGTGTATGGTAGAGTTATTATTGAAAGAATTAGGAGTAAGACAGAAAGCAGGATAGCAGATGAACAAGGAGGCTTTAGGAAAGGTAGGGGGTGTGTAGACCAAGTGTTTACAGTGAAACATATAGGTGAACAGTATTTGGATAAAGGTAAAGATGTTTTTGTGGCATTTATGGATTTGGAAAAGGCGTATGATAGGGTAGATAGGGGGGCAATGTGGCAGATGTTGCAGGTGTATGGAATAGGAGGAAGGTTACTGAAAGCAGTGAAGAGTTTTTATGAGGATAGTGAGGCTCAGGTTAGAGTGTGTAGGAGGGAAGGGGACTATTTCCCAGTAAAAGTGTGGGCCTTAGACAAGGATGTGTGATGTCACCGTGGTTGTTCAATATATTTATAGATGGGGTTGTAAGAGAAGTGAATGCGAGGGTCTTGGCAAGAGGTGTGGGACTAAAAGATAAAGAAGCAAATACAAAGTGGGAGTTGTCACAGTTGCTTTTGCTGATGACACTGTGCTTTGGGAGATTCTGAAGAGAAGTTGCAGAGGTTGGTGGATGAATTTGGTAGGGTGTGTAAAAGAAGAAAATTGAAAGTGAATATAGGAAAGAGTAAGGTGATGAGGATAACAAAAAGAATAGGTGACGAAAGATTGGATATCAGATTGGAGGGAGAGAGTATGGAGGAGGTGAATGTATTCAGATATTTGGGAGTGGACATGTCAGCAGATGGGTCTATGAAGGATGAGGTGAATCATAGAATTGATGAGGGGAAAAGGGTGAGTGGAGCTCTTCGGAGTCTGTGGAGACAAAGAACTTTGTCCATGGAAGTAAAGAAGGGAATGTATGAGAGTATAGTTATACCAACGCTCTTATATGGTGTGAAGCATGGGTGATGAATGTTGCAACGAGGAGAAGGCTGAGGCAGTGGAGATGTCGTGTCTGAGGTCAATGTGTGGTGTGAATATAATGGAGAGAATTCGAGTTTGGAAATTAGGAGGAGGTGCGGGATTACTAAAACGATTGTCCAGAGAGGTGAGGAGGGGTTGTTGAGGTGGTTTGGACATGTAGAGAGATGGAACGAGACAGAGTGACTTCGAGAGTGTATAAATCTGTAGTGGAGGAAGGCGGGGTAGGGGTCGGCCTAGGAAAGGTTGGAGGAGGGTAAAGGAAGTTTTGTGTGCGAGGGCTTGGACTTCCAGCAAGCATGTGTAGCGTATTTGATAGGAGTGAATGAGGCACATGGTTTTAATACTTGACGTGCTGTTGGAGTGTGAGCAAAGTAACATTTATGAAGGATTCGGGGAAACCGGCTGGCAGGACTTGAGTTCTGGAGATGGGAAGTACAGTGCCGGCACTCTGAAGGAGGGGGTGTTTAAGTGTGTGCATGGCAAGAAGTGTTGATGAAAAGCTGGAGTGGTGGGAATGCAATTATGTAAGTATTATAAGTGTCGATAGGTATGAAACTTCTCAAGCAAGCACTCTGCTTTGGTCCTTGTCTAAAATTTTCTTATAGTTTAAAGATATATTTTTTATTTATGTTAATGTAAGAATTTATAATTTATGTACAAGATAAATTTGAAACCTAGTAACTCTTATTACAAGGAATTAATTAGCTAAGTCCCAACTAAATTTTTTAGTACGTAAGACATTAATTTAATGAATAAAGCAAGAAAATTTGAAATATATATTTTTGTTATGTTCAGCAACTATTTTGGCGAAACAATGATGCGATGATACAAATTTTCACTTGTCTTATATGGCAAAGTGAGCGTTGCTATTTAAGCAAAATGCAAGTTTATAATCGGCAAACATATATATATATATATATATATATATATATATATGTCGTGCCGATTAGGTAAAACTGGTCAATTAGCAAGAACTCATCTCAAATTAAGTCCTTTCTAAAATTTTCTCTTATACGTTTAAAGATATATTTTTTTAATTTATGTTAATGTAAGAATTTATAATTTTGTACCAAGAGAAACTTTGAAAACCTACCTAACCTTATTACAACAAGCGTAATTTAATTTAGCCTAACCCAACTAAATATATTTTAGATACGTTAACATTAATTTAATAATAAACAAACACAATGAAATATATTTTTTTCGTTATGTTCAGAATGATTTTGGCGAAATTATTGCATACACAAATTTTCACTTGTCTTATATGGCAAGGTGAGCGTTGCTATTTAAGCCAAAATCGCAAGTTTTACCTAATCGGCACGACATATATATATATATATATATATATATGTCGTGCCGATTAGGTAAAACTGGTCAATTAGCAAGAACTCATCTAAAATTAAGTCCTTTAAAAAATTATCTCTTATACGTTTAAAGATATATTTTTTTAATTTATGTTAATGTAAGAATTTATAATTTTGAACCAAGAGAAACTTTGAAAACCTACCTAACCTTATTACTACAAGCGCAATTTAATTTAGCCTAACCAAACTAAATATATATTAGATACGTTAACATTAATTTAATAATAAACAAACACAATGAAATATATTTTTTTCGTTATATTCAGAATGATTTTGGCGAAATTATTGCATACACAAATTTTCACTTGTCTTATTTGGCAAGGTGAGCGTTTCTATTTAAGCCAAAATCGCAAGTTTTACCTAATCGGCACGACATTATATATATATATATATATATATATATATATATATATATATATATATATATATATATATATATATATGTCGTGCCTAATAGGTAAAACTCGTCAATTAGCAAGAACTCATCTAAAATTAATTATTTTCTAAAATGTTCTCTTATATGTTTGAAAATATCTTTTTTTCATTTTTTTTTATTTTTAATAACACATCGGCCGATTCCCACCAAGGCAGGGTGGCCCGAAAAATAAAAAACTTTCATCATCATTCACTCCATCATTGTCTTGCCAGAGGGGTGCTTTACACTACAATTATAAAACTGCAACATTAACACCCCTCCTTCAGAGTGCAGACACTGTACTTCTTATCTCCAGAACTCAAGTCCGGCCTGCCAGTTTCCCTGAATACTTTCATAAATGTTACTTTGCTCACACTCCAACAGCACGTCAAGTATTAATTAAAAACCATTTGTCTCCATTCACTCTTATCAAATTCGCTCACGCATGCCTGCTGGAAATCCAAGCCCCTTGCACACAAAACCTCTTTTACCCCCTCCCTCCAACCTTTCTTAGGCCGACCCCTAACTCGCCTTCCCTCTTCTACAGATTTATACACTCTCGAAGTCATTCTGTTTCTACATGTCCGAACCACCTCAACAACCCCTCCTCAGCCCTCTGGATAATAGTTTTGGTAATCCCGCACCTCCTCCTAATTTCCAAACTCCGTATTCTCTGCATTATATTGACCCCACACATTGCCCTCAGACATGACATCTCCACTGTGTGTGTGTCTAGCTACCAGTTCCAAGAAGGTTATGACTATTATTTCCCATCCCTCTCTTGTGAAACTGTGGCTTACCAATATAACTACAGAACTTTTTGGTGATAACAGAAGCTTTGACCCAAACACTCCTTTAATCCAATAATTTTTTAGAGATATTAAATTATCATTTGTGACTAATAATGCAAATTCGACGATATCTCCCTTTAGCCTACAGTAAAAGATAATAAAGAAATAAGTTTTATTGGAATGGTCACATAAACCTTATTGTCAGGGGAACTCCTTCCACCTGAATACAAGTATGGAAAAAATAAGTAATGAATAACTTTGATAAATAAAAAAAAATTAAAATTTTATAAGGATTCTAATAAAAATAAAATAAAAAAAATGTCCATTAGATCTTCTAAGATGTTCAGAAGACTTGATGTTAGTTATCCTGGATAGGCAGTGTTAGTCCGATGATTAAGAACTCCTGTCAATACTGATTCATTGTATCTCACTCTAGATATCAAAGGAGAGATGAGGAGCCGTTATGTTCCTCTATGTCCCGTTGACTGGGTTCTCGCTACAATAATTCTAGCGTCTACTTAGGACGACCAAGATAGCAACAGAGCAGATAAAGAAAAAAAAACACTGGTCACAAGAGGGTTATTAAGTATAACAATGAAGAAAGACGAAGGCTGGTAAATTGCTTCAATGTTCCTACTGGTAATCAGGTTAATAGTAATAAATAAATAAAATACTCCTGATAGATCACCTTACCTGATCCAGAGAAAAGTGGAGGTGAAGTGATTCTCCAAACTTCAACCCACACCAGATAAGGTTAATATTGTTAAATTAGACACATATGCAACACTTGGGTATCTTTATTGAGGAAACGTTTCGCCACACAGTGGCTTCATCAGTCCAATACAAAGAAGAAAGTAGTAATAAGATGAGGAGTTTGAGGTAATCAGTCCCTCAGCCTGGAGTCGATGTGTTCAGCCCATCAATCTTAAAGTAAATACAGCATAAGGCAAATAGAAGTTGCTTATATACTTTAGACAGGTGAGATGAAGCAGGAGGAGGCGGGGTCATAGTGTTATCATCCACTAGTCGAAGTAGGTCCTTGTCCAAAGGTTTGGACAAATGTTGAAGAATCCGTTTGTATCAAGATCCCAAGAAGTTGCTGTGTCAGACAGGATGTAGATGAATGGTTCAGAGAACCGACAAGTTGTTAAATTAGACACATATGCAACACTTACCCAAGTGTTGCATATGTGTCTAATTTAACAACTTGTCGGTTCTCTGAACCATTCATCTACAAGGTTAATATTACTAGGAGCAGCAACTAAAGAGACTCAGACCAAAGGAAATCTGAAGTTTGGCAGCACCCTGCTAGATGGCAGTTCGGGCCTGCTAGATGGCAGTGCATGCCCACAAGATGACAGTGCGGGTCCACTAGATAGCAGTGCGGGCCCACTAGATTGCAGTGCAGGCCTGCTAGATGGCAGTGCAGGCCCGCTAGATGGCAGTGCGGGCCCGCTAGATGGCAGTGATACACTAATTGTTCCTAGGCGTCCGAACAAACATACCTCCATTTCAACGACTTTTCCCTCACACTTACATGATTAAAAATATATCAGAGTTTGTTTACGTATTTGTTTTCACTTTTGCTGTTTTTAGTCTTTGCCTGAAACCATTAATAATTCTTCACGTTGGTATAAATGATTTAGAAACCCGACAAGTTTTTTAAACCACTAATTCAAATTCTAACACTCACAGCAAAATCTTAGGATCTTGATGCAGGGAATTATTCATTGCTTGCCTAATCTATAGACCTGCTTCCACGAGAATTTTTTTCACTGGTGATTCTGCCTACCATTGCTTCAACTAATCTGTCAGCAGTATATAAGCTTCTTCTCCGCGGGTACAATGCACTTTAATCAAGATTGATAGACCGAACACATCAACTCCATACTGAGCGACTGATTACCTCAAACTCCTCCTCACCTTCCACCATTCTTTTCTGCATTGGCCTGAAGAAGTCACTGCCGTAGAAACGTTTCCACAATAAAGATATACATCTGTTGCCTAAGGGGTCCCTGACATGTGGAGCGCGCAGAGTAAAAAAAAAAATCGAAAAAATACAAAAATGAGTTTATCTTACCGAAAAATAGGTGAGCTTTCTGGCAACACCCTGGTAAATTTATCATCGTTATGATGTTCCTACAAGAAATTATAGCCATTTATAACATGTATGGTGACAGCACCTGGCGTAGCATGCGTGCTGACATGCCATGAATTTTATCTTCTTTTATTAATTTCTTATATTTTTCTTTCTAATATAAAATTAATTCACGATTTGAGATCATTGCTGAGTGGGCGGAGCTAATATAGTCTGAGAACCAATTAGAAACCTTTTCTGGGAAGAAGTGCTGACACAGCATAATATACACACAACCCGCACATATAAAAAAGAGAGGAGCTTACGACGACGTTTCGGTCCGACTCAATTTCTACGACTAAGAAGACTCCTCTCCATTCGTCTGTCCAGTGTTCCCCGCTCATCCCATTGGAATCTTACCTGAACTTATTCATTCATTCAATCCATTGTGTCAGTGTGACTTTGTAAATGGTCCAAGTCGGACCGAAACGTCGTCGTAAGCTCCTCTCTTTTTTATATGTGCGGGTTGTGTGTGTATTGTTCCAGTCAGGGTATTGTGCCTTTTTTGTTATTTATTGACACAGCATAAATTAGGTTGTGTTGGCCAAGACACAGCAGCCAACAAAATTTTCTATTCTTACGCTAATGTCAATAATAAGGCTTATTGTCCTACCACAACTGATCTATTATGACATAATTCGAAATAGCCATGGCATAGGAACATAAAAAAATACACCAGAATAAATACTTTGTAGCATAATATGAAAAAGCCTGCTGCACAGGGACACCACCGACCATAAGGCTTATTATCCTTTCATATTACATAATTGGAACTGGTTAGATGATGGAATTAGAAGTGTTCTATCAGCAGAATGTGTTTAAAACCACTTTTCCAAGTACCACTTTGTAATTGAAGCTTGCCAAATATAATTTTTTGTAAATTTAGCCTTTTCCATTGACTTTTTGGCCGATCGTATTAAAACTTTAGCATGGTCGATACAAGCTTCTGATAAATAACAAAGTTGACCAATATTGGTTAGGTGGCCCCTTATTGTCCCAGTTATTATTTGTTGATGTTCCCATTATATTTATGCTCAAAGTTGCCACTAAAATACATTTACTTCAATAAAATAATTATATACGGTGTTTTTAACAAATATAAAATATACTTTATAAAGTACAATTTATTTTCAAGCATGAATCAAATTGTATAATACGTAAAATAAAGAAAATGAGAAAAAATGAACAAAATATTAATTTCCTTATATCTATTGTTAATAAAGATTTTTTTTTTAGCTGTTGGGTAACAAGGACTTTTTTTTAATCTGTTATTGCTCATATTAGGCTGAGTTAGATGAAGATGTTATTCACCTGCTCCTATGCTGAGGCACAGATTTATTTTTATATTTTATTAGGTACATTCATTCACATACATATAATATACATAAATAATACAAAACAAGAAAAATGGACAACAAAACCCAATCGTCACAACATCCTTACAGAGACAAAAACCAATATGTGACACTGAGTAAATCTCCACTCCATGTGCACTATAAGCACACCCAAACTTTATACAGAATATATTATACAAATTATTAAGTACTTCTATTTACAAATTACATAAAATTTACACACTATAAAACACAAAATGCAGGACATGGCCACGCCTCCTATCCTTTTGAGCTTTGTACTTCCCTAAAGTGTGTATTATATGCTTTACCACACGCCCGTTTTGGCCAACCACCTTACAATACCAGAAACAGCTAGAATCAATGTAAACCCCGGTCATTCATTCATACAATGAAGAGCCACAAACCCCTGAATACATTGTGCCATCAACTCTTAACCCCCTCTAGTGAAGACAGGCCACAAGATCCACCCATCCCACACGTACCCCAACCACTCTCATGCACACAACCACTTACTTGCTATCCAGAACCCTGACAGTCCCACATTTAATTTACATTCCCTATACACAGTAAACACAATACAAATACATATGGGTGCTACATTTCCTAGAAACACTGAGTAGGACATTCTTTACCTGTCCATAAGAAAGGCATAGAAAACACACGATAACAAACTCTTTATTACCATCATTTCATTAGTCCTATAAACTCACCTTACCAGGTAAGGCAACATAACACAAATGGGACGTCACCCTAAAACCCATTGTGCAAACACACACACACACACACCTACACAAACTCCACAAGCATTACATCAATTCTGCAGTAAGACATTTCTGCCCCCCTTCCAGGAAACCAGCTGGCTCACATCCCCATGATCCCTACAAATCCCACAAGTCCCTCAATGTGAAATTCCAATAACTGTCAGAAAACTTCCGCTCCCAGCATGCCCTAGTTTTACACTTCATTCGATAAAACACCACCACAAGCACTCTTCTCCGTACTCTTGCCCCCAACTTCCGCATGACCCATGACATATAAACAAAATCTGTGATGAGATACCCCACCACCTGTTAGACCAGTTCCCTCATCCCCCCCACATCCAGACTTAACGCCCTTAAAACAGATAACCCCCCACCATGTGCACATCCTTACTAAACCACTCCCTCACTGGTCCCAAACTTTTACAAAAATAAACTGCATGATAGGCTGCATCAGCACCCCCACACACACAGCACTCCCTCCCTTCCTGTAACCTCCTATTCCCCAAAACCTCCCCTGAAGGTAAAAAGTTATGAAAAAAATTGTACATTACCTCCCTCACATTGGCCTGAATCCTCAACCTCTGTAACCTTCTCCATATGTCTTCCCATGCATACAATGGATAGACACTGTGCACCACAGCCGCACTCTTACCTTGACCCACCCTTCCCAGGGACCCAACCCGTACATTGCCCGGATCCCTTATGAACATTAACGCTCTTAATATGTCCTCACAATCCTTTAGGTCCCTACTCCTCCACCATCGACAAAAATCTCGATGTAACATTGCCAGACCCCTAACCCCCACCCTCCCACAATAAACTACACTTCACATACAGCTCCTTTGGTACAAATCAATTAACCCCAAGCCACCTTGGCTCACTGGTAGACACACTACCCCTCTACTTAACCAGTCACACCCTGACCCCCATATAAAACGGAAAACCCTTTTCAGCAAACACTTCACGTTACCACTTAACACAGGGTATACAGCCGCCAAGTGCCACAACTTTCCAAATAAGATCACATTTGTAACGATCACCCGTTGATGCACCATTATGTGTGCAGAATGTGACCCCGCCAGCCGGCCCAAAACTTTGTCCACCACTTCTCCCAAAATCACCACCTGAGCCTCTCGTACGCTACATGCATGAATAATTCCACAAATCTTCACCTATTGTACCACCCTCCATTTCTCCTCTATATTAACACCCCCACTCCCAGTCCCCCACCTGCATTAACATGGACTTCTGGCAGTTGACCCTCATACCCGACGCCGTTCCAAAAACCTCCACCAACTCACCAACACATCTTAAGTCTACCTCTCCCCCACCACCAGAATTCTTGCATCATCCACATATCCGACTATACCCGTTGGCTCTCCCTCACAAACCAGAAACACACTTTCCCATACCCCTAACCTGACCGCCCTAAAAAAGGGGTCCTGCAGCACTGCAAACATCATTTGCGACATAGGGCATCCCTGATGGAGACCCCTGTCCATCTTCACAAGCCTACCCAATCTCCCATTCACCTGGATATGTACCTGCGCCCCCTTGTACAACAATTTCGCCCAAGACTATTTCCCTTTCAAACCCCTGCCATTTCATTAAACTCCATAAAGCCTCATGCTCTATGCAATCATAAGCTGCTTGCCAATCTATAGCCAGGACGCCACCCCTTCCCTTCAATTGTCACCCTTCAATAAAATGCCTAATTTTCCCTTGTCCCTCAATCAGAGACCTACCAGGCACACTGTATTGGAATTCATCTAATACCTTCCCTACCACAGACTTCATCCTATTAGCCAGGACCTTTGCAAAGATCTTGTAGTCCCCGCACATTAAAGTTATAGCCCTATAATCCTGTACAAACGTGCACCTTTCCCTTTTCGGCACCAAAACTACTGCCCCAGTTTTCTGTAGATCCCCCAACACCCCTCTCATGTTCATGTGTTTATGAAATGCACTAAAAAAAAACTTCAGAATCCCCCAATTAATAACATAGAAATCCCCAGGCAACCCATCAATGCCTGGCACCTTTCCTGTCCTCATACCCACCAATGCATCCCAGATTTCCCCCTCTCTTATCGGCCCTCCCAATGCCTCCCAATCTTCACTCTCCAAGCAACACTGTACACAGCCTCCCAAAGTGTGCAACCCTTCCATATTAACCCCCTCACTCTTCCCATACTTATCAAACCATTCCCACCTATTCCCTCTGTCGATTGAATCACCTGACCCACTTCATTCCCCTCTAACCCCTCCATTACACAGATACTCATCATTTCCGTCACCTGCCTCCACCGCCTTTGCTCCCGCAAAACACAAGCAGAAGGCCTATCACCCCACATTAACTCTTCCAGACCCCCTGCCACTCGTGCCCAATCAAATTGTCAATTTTGTTTCTCCCTGAGTGAATCCTTCAACCCCTCAATGACATCTACCGGGTAACACTCCCCCCCCCTCATAACATATCTGCAACTGCCCTTCCAGATACCTCATGAGCCCATACTCCATCTGGTTTACCTCCCTTCCCTTCCGAACATAATAATACTTAATCTTACCCTTCGCCACAATATCCCACCACTTAATTAAATCCACCGGCCCACTCCCCTCTTCCCACAAGCTCCAACAGAAGTCCGCGAAATTGCCCCTTCCTCCCCTACCTTCAACAAGCTTACATTCAATTTCAGTAGCCAGCATACCTCTTGGACAGACCGTCCCATGTCATCTCCACTAAAACTCCACGAAGATCTGAAAAATACATGTCTAAGACATCTACCCTCATCACTTCCTCTCGCTTAGATACATAAATTCTGTCCAACTGAGCCCTAACCCCTATTAATAATAGTGTGCACAACACCCTCCCACCCCATTTCCTCCAACATCAACCAAACCCACCCTGTGCATCAAATCCTCCAAAAGTTCTGAGACGACCCCCCCTCTAAGTTCTATGTCCTAATGCCTCACAACATTGTTCCAATCCCGCCCCATCACCAACACACCCGGAAGTGACCGCAAATGATAGACTAGAACCTCCCTAATAAAACTATTCTTAATACGTACATCACCCTCAGCCAGCCCATAAACACCAATAAACCCCACCAACACCCCACCTCACAACCCCTCCACCCATACCACCCTTCCTTCCCCTCCCACCTCACTATGCTGGACCACGAATGGGCTGGTTTTCTTAATTAACACTGCAACGCCACCCTTAAGACGCGAGGAACATGCCATATAGACTATATAATCAGGAATCTTTAATTCACCTTCACTTTTAAAGTTATGCTCTTGGAGAAAAACAACATCTGGCTTGTGTCTCACCAAAAAAGCACAAAAGCCATTACGCTTCCACTCAGACCATATACCGTTTACAATGATTCTTACACACCTGAGTGATATGTAGGAGCTTTCCTTTTAGACACCTTGATACTTCTATTACCCCCCCAGAGCCCCTTCCTTTGCCACCTCCCTTGACCTAACATTTGCCTGACAGTCCCCCATTACCCACTACAGTCACATCTGCCCAGGACTTCTTCCCAGTCCTCTGACTAGGCGCTAACACATCTTCCAGGTCAGACGACCCAGCTGCTCTTCTGCGGGAACCACTGTCCACCTGTATTGGCTCGTCCATCTCTGCATCCCTATGAATCGCCACCTCCATGTCGGTAAGCCATTTGCCGTCTTCCTCCCTCAAGCCGCACACACCATCTGTCCCAGCTTCCTCAACACCCATAGCTGTGACAACTCCAGCATCCAGACTTGCATAACCTCCTGGATCGATGCCTCCACCTCATTCTTTTCTTCCTTCTGTGCTGCACCTCTAAGAACTGGTACGATACCATAACCTGAGAGTCATTCAGGAGGGTAGCACACCCAGACGTAGCCAATTCCTCCCTCTCTACCTCCTCACTCCAAGATTTACGGGAGGAAACCTCAGAGCCCACAGTCATCGAAGAGGACTCCGCTTCCCTTGCAGACATGCGTTAGTGAGAATCCTCCAAAGGGCCCCTACAAGCCCCACACTGCACGGCAATGTGATCATAACCACCACAAATCCTGCAGGTACGCTGCTGCCCTACATATGTCACCAACACCTGTGTGCAGAATGCTTCCCGAACTGCATAAGACAGTATTTGATGACACAGCAACATCTTAAGTGAAAATGTGCCTTCCTGCACCCCTGCATATGGACCATCACTCCACTGGCCCATGGTAGCATGATGAACAGTCCCATACTTCTCAAATATGTCTCGTAAATCACGTTCATCCACCTCAAATGGGACGTTGCAGACTATAATACCTAGAGACTATAATACCTGGAGAAGTCATGTAGGTGAACAGTCACCCCTGGGTTAACAGTGATACTCTTTTCCTGATACCGTGCCACCTGGTCCTCATATGTACCTGCATTCCTGAACTTGACAAAAATCCAGGAAATATTCCATTCAGTGATATTCCTGTGTAATATCGCAGGCAACAATACAGCAGCATTAGGGCCAGAAACAGTCCCACGCACCATTTCCACGCATACAGTGTTTATTCATCGTCTGCTAAAAGCTGTCATGCTGGTACCACCAACGACCACTAAGATGAGAGAGCAGCTCCGCACACGTTTCCACCACCCAAAGGTGAGAGGCAACTGATTACCTCTTCCACTGTCTTATACCTGGAGTATACCTGGTGTTACGCCGAGATGCGGCTATGTAAAGTATCATTTTCATATTTGTTCATCTATCCAATATTACATTGCGATTATCTTTCTTAATAGCTAAAATGAGAATTATCATCTTTATAATATTAAATATTCATTTTTCCCATTATCATTATATGACGAATTATATTGGTAAGAATTTACAATGAGTGACGACCAATTAATGATTGTGTGGTCATTCACCTCTGCATTACTCGCCTGATGCGAGCTGAAGTCAGGTGTGAGTGGTGTGGGTTAGGCAGAACGACACCTCTATCGGTCTCGAGGTCTTCCTTGCTTGCTCATTTACTTTGAAAAACTATCTTGAGTATTGTATTATTCTCTCAGTCTCTAGAAAGTACGAGTACTTGTGACACTTTCACTTAGTAGAAGCTCTCCTGTGTTTAAGAGACTTCCATTACTCTGGTCGGATTATAAGTTGTCAAACTTTGATCGTCTCTGGGCGTAGAGATTCTGTAACTTTATCAATTCTATGTATTAAGACCCATTCAGCCAAAATGGATGTCATTGTAAACTGTATACAATTTATAAGTCTGTTAAGTGTTTGTATCTAATTGATAAGTAAAAGGTACCATTAAAATACCTTAAGACCATAATGTAATATACGTTATATTAAAGACATATTTTATGAAGATTTTATGTACTCCTCACTACATATTTAATTTCTTATTACGATTTTCCATGAGTAATTTCTTACTGAAGATACCCTAGACTCGTGCCAAATACTTTACAAATCCTATGGAATACCGTAATAAATGGGGGCCTCCTGTCCGGGAGCTTCAACTTCAAAATATCAAAAAAGATTCACGCTTATAATAAGCATACAGACTTATACGTATATGATAATTGTGTGGACTAAGTTCCAAACCCTAAGCTAATACACGGAGCAATATGGATTCATTCCCCGCTATGTTCGAAGATCTTACTGTTGAGCAATTAAATGTGATAAAGTTTGAGACATGCTGGAAAATAGCCAGATTTCTTGGAGTCCAGTATGATAACCATTATACAGCAAATACGTTATGAGCTATCATACGAAACTTACTCTTTCCTGGGGCTCTTGAGGATGAACCCGGGGATGAACTTGGAGAAACAGAAAGTTTGATCTCACAAGGTGAGCAGCTGTCATTAGTAGATGACATAGAACCGCTTTCAATAAGTACAAATAGATCAACAAGACGAAAGTCTCCTAGGCTTGTCTCTTCTCAAGCTGAGGCTACGTTGGAAACAATAGACTTCGTCGGAAGTACTCCAGGTAGAACTCTATTCTCTAAACTCACTGGACCTAGTGTTCATGCCACAGAAAATCCAGAGTTTCCCCAGTAAAACTCGATTCAAATTCCTCCGGAGATCAAATCTCGTGAACAGTTCGAGCGACTGGAGCTTTTCTTATGTTTACAGACAGCTCACGTCGAAGCTCAATGTAAGTTCAAACAGGAAGAATTCGAAATGGAATCTATAAGATATGAGAGAGCTCATGAGAGAAAAAACTGAGTGTTGCACTTCATTAAAAGCCGAGTCATTTAATATTCATCGAGCCGCTGCTATAGTTCCAAAATTCTGCGAAGAAAACCTTGACGCTTTTTTCGAAGCGTTCGAGAATCAGGCTAGAATCATGAGCTGGCCCCATGAACATTGGGCCTCTCTTATACATACTACATTTACTGGAAAAGCCCAGAGTTGCACAGCAACTCTTCTCTTCACTCAAAACTCTCACTATGATATGGTGAAGAAAGCCATATTGGACACATAAGACTTGCTGCCAGCTAGTTACCTAAGGTCATTCCCGGACTTTGAAACGTTTTCCACATCAATCCTGGGTGGTGTTTGCCCGAGAAAAACAGTCTGCTTTTGAGAGATGGCTTAGGGCGTCAGGTTGCACTGCGGTAGAATCCCTTCCCAATTAATATTGCGTAAAGACTTCTATTGCTATTTGAAAGAAGATCTACATACTTACCTAACCAGACGTTCCACTTCAAATATGATTGACACCATTTCTATAGCGGACAATTACGAAATAGCACATCAGATAACTGACCAAAGAAAACCTCCGGACACAGTCCGGAAGAACTCGAAGAAACCCTTTAGGTCAGAAGAAAAAGCAAATACATCACGCCCCCATAAGAAGTGGTCTAATGGTTCCCCATGGTTAAGACAACTAAGTTTTGAAATGGAAGAAGTTTCCCAACTGCTTTGTAAATACTGCAGCAAATCTGGACACCTGATAGGTCAATGTTATCGGAACAACGAGCAAGACAGAAAGTACCCTACTCAAGTGATCAACTATTCTGCCAAAGGAAAATTACAGTCTTTACGAGCAAATTCAACCTCGTCCCGTCCAGAAAACCAATAGACGAGATGACTACATCCTAAAGACCATTCTGAAACAGATGTGTGCAAGGCCATGGAACCTTACCTTGCCGAAGGAAAAATTGTGCTCGACGAAAAAAAGGTTATTCAAAGTTACTACATTTCGGGACACAGGGAGTTATCCATTCCTGTTAAAGAAAGATGTATTACCCCTTGGTAATAGGGAGAAGTTTTGATTAAGGTACCACTTCATAGAGTTTTTCTTGAGATCCCCGACTATGTGGGTTGGATAACAGTCGGATTATCTAGTAAAGATTTTCCCATACATAGAGTGGGACTATTGCACGGAAACGACATATGTCATCAAGGGATTTGCAAAGAACCTATGGTGATAAATAACCAGTCTGAAGAAAACTATGGTTTAAAAGCTTCGAATGTAGGTCCTGCCCTATTTCCATTAAACGTTATTACACGTGCTATGCCACGCTCAGCAGATTTTGAATCACCTTCTGACCAGTCCGGAGAAAGTAAAGATTTAGGCTTGGATTTATTATACAATAATGTGGTCCAAACCGGTACTTTTAGACCCAGTCAAGCCATGGTAATTTCAAATTCTGAGAGCTCTGGCGAGAAAAAGATTCGGAAAAAAGGATTTGATACAGGCTTAGATTACTGTAAAAGCATAACAGTTTCTGAAGAACAAGCTAAAGAATTAGAAAACTGTTATTATTACGACAGTGATGGCATCATTATGAAAATGGAGAGAGGTGAAGTTTCCAAGACCCAGGAAAACCTTGTGGTATTACCTACCTCTTTCTGAAATACGACTCTTGAGTTTTCTCATAATAGTCCTTCAGGTGGACATCTAGGGACACGGAAAACCTCAGGAAAAATGTTGAAACATTTCTACTGGCTAAAGATTGTAGAAAGAGTTAGGAGCTATGTAAAGAAATGTCATATTTGTCAGAAGGCCGGTAAACCTGCACATGAACCCCTCTTTAAGGGGGGCTCCTTGACGCGGTAAAGAGGCTATCGGTCTGAGGAATTGGACCTTTTGGTCTTCTTCCTCAGACCGAACCTAATTACCCCCCAATCCCCCCTTCCCTTTCCCATCTTCCCCATCCTCCCTTTTCCCTTTCATCCTCCTCTTCCTCATCTCTCCTTTATTTCCTTCCCATTTTTAACCTGGGAGCTTCTCTCCACAGGCATTCTAGTTCCTAGGTAGGGGGAAGGGTACCGTGGTCCAATCCCATTCCGTTGAGGTTCTTGGCGGTGGTGTAGTTAGCCGTGGAATCTGGATCGCCTGAGGATGTCCCGATCCCTCTCCTGTCTCCCGGGGGGTGGCCTTCGGGCGACGGGTGCATCTCTGGAGGCCGCCTTTCAGATTCTGGGGGTGGTGGCCGTAGGCGGTATGCTTTGTGGTGGATATCCGGCTGCCCTCTCTTTTGTCCGCCGAGGTGGCTCGGTGAATGTGAGGTTGCTATCCCGGATTGCTGGTTTACTGGCATGAAGGGTAGGGTATGGCATGGGTTCCATGCAGCATCTGCACTACTTGCAGTGTTGAGGTCCTCTTGGGCACGGAGATGGATTTACGTCCCTTTCATTCCTCCTATGGGCTATTCCTCCACGTTCCCCCCCTTTTTTATTTTTTTTTTTATATTTTTATTTTCTTTTCTTCTCTCTTTTTTTTTCTTAAAAAGAAAAAGAAAGAAGTAACCTATCCATGGATGCCCTAATCTGTGAACCTACCCCCAGACCCCTTGATACCGCACCTAGTTCTGACCCTACCTCGTTAATGGACAACTCTTCGGACAACCCTAATACCCCTGTACCTCTTGCTGGTGCCGGTTCGTCACCTGCTTCAGGTACCGGGGATCCGACTGGCAATTTCGATACGTCTGACCTTCGATATTCTCTGACCTTGATTCCGGCTTCTCCCTTAACGGTGCAGCAATTTTCGAATTGCCCGCTGTCACACGTCGGACCACCCCCGGTCCCACACACAAATGACCACGACCCTTACATGACGATTCGACACTTCCTTCTCGTCCATCTCAGAAACAACCAGCTCGTCATGCACTCCCCTTAAGCTCTTTTTTCACATTACTCAATGAACAAAGTTTTTTACTCTTAGACCAACTTCTCCTAATACCTATCATTCAGACCATAGTATTGGTAAGGCTCAGCTATGCCATGTTGGTAAAGATATCTCATTTCACGCTCTCAAGAGCGACAGTCGAATCATCACGGACCAGAATGCTGGCCAAGCTCGTGATCTTTCTCTTGTTACGACCATAGATACTGTTCCTGTCACTATTGACAAGCATCATTCTCTCAATTCTTGTAGTGGTTCTGTCATTTTACCCCACACCATTGTCCAACGGAATTTCCAGACATGTGGTGATGACATTTTGGAGCAGCTTGAGCACCAAGAACTCCCTATCCTTAAAGTTGACACTTTTGTCCTCCCTGCCAATAATCGAAGACGTTATCCTTGCAATATAGCTCGTTTAACATTTGACTGCCGTGAACTACCACTTTCGGTTTACATTGCAGGTCAACGTTTACAAGTTCGAAAGGTGACCCCTACACCATAACAGTGTAGAAACTGCTGGCGTTTTGGTCATCCAGCGAAATATTGCAGGTCCATGGACAAATGCCCAGTCTGTGTTGCCGACGACCATGCCAGTTCTTCTTGTACTCTACCTCCCTCTTGCCTTAAATGTCATGAGGCACATCCATCGTACTCTCGCCGTTGTCAGGTTTACCTGGATGAGCGGGAAATCCGTTGTCTCAAAGAGGCGGAAGGCTTCCCATATGCTATGGCCGTCTCTCATCTACACCTACAAGGGAGACTTCCTCGTATTTCCTATTCTCGCATTGCTAAACGTCGCCTCACTTCTGGGGTCCCAACTTCCTCGACTTCCTCTGTGGTTACAACATCCTCAGTCACTCCTGTCTCGAATCCTTTTGATGTTCTTGGCTCCGAGGTCCCTACCTCGGCATCCCATACTGTCCACACTCCTTCCTCTACTCACTCACACAGTTCTGAGTCTACACGTCCTCGTCCTTCGCCTAAACCTCAGCGCCCCCCTTCTTCTCATAAGTCCGGCAAAAAAATCCCTATTGCCGGGTTCTTCGCCTCCGACTACTTCTGTAACGTGTGTGGAGGTTCATCCTCCTCCTCATTCACTATCTTCATCCCCTGTCTCCTCCCAAGCCCCTTCGACAGTTTCCTCTTCCATCTCCTCGCCTCCTACTTTAGTACAGTCTATAGACTACTGGATAGTTGCTCTATCTACTCCCATTTCTAAAGTAGTCCCACATTCTGCATCTTTGCCTTCCAAAAATCTGGAAGCTATCGCAGAATTTATTGCAGAGTCTGAAACGTTGATGGTCACAGCTCCACCTCTGGTTCCTCCTCCTCTCTCTTCGTCTACATCCCTCCTTCCTTCACAGCATCCCACTCCTTCTCTGATTACGAATCTTCCGCTACCTCCACACGTGGACTTTTCTAACCCTAGTCCATAGATTCCTCTCACTTCCACTTATATCTTTCTATCCATAAATCATGGCTTATTTGCAGTGGAATATCCGAGGCCTCAGGGGTAACTGGGATGAACTTCAGGTGTTGCTATCCCAGTTTTCTCCTGTTGGGGTCTGTTTGCAAGAACCCAAATTACAATCCACTGTTATCAGGCCCTTTTCAGGCTATGATTTGTTATATTCATCGGATCCTTTTTCCAATGGAACCTTTAACGAAAGTGTTCTTCTTATAAACACTGGTGTTCCATACCATCAGCTCTATGTTCCTTCTTCCTTACATTACACCGCAGCCCGTATCCACTTGAATAAGTGGTATACACTCTGTTTTATATATCTCTCCCCTTCGCGGGCATTGTCTATCCCAGATGTTGATTTTCTGGTCTCTTCCTTACCGCCACCCCTTCTATTACTTGGCGATTTTAACGCACACCATTTTCTCTGGGGAGGGTCACACTGTGACTCCCGTGGCATTCAGTTGGAGGCATTTCTTGCTTCTCTTCCCCTCCATTTTGATCCTCGAACTCATTCTTTCTCCTGTATCGATCTCTCCATCTGCTCTTCCTCAACAGTCCTTGACTTCACCTGGTCTGTCTTCTCGGACTTACATGACAGCGATCATTTCCCAATCATCCTTAAGTCCCCTTTGTTTTCTCCACCTCCTCATTGACCACGCTGGCAATTTGACTGGGCGAAATGGGACCTTTACGCAAATCTTACTGCCTTTCATGAGGTTCCTACCTCGTCCTCCATTGATGAGGTTTTACATCTCTTTTCGTCCTCCATCTTCACAGCGGCTTCACATTCTATTCCCCAAACCTCGGGCAAGCATCCTCAAAAGTGCGTGCCTTGGTGGTCTCCTGCTTGTACGCGGGCGGTGCGTTTGAAATGCGGTGCATGGGGCAGGTATCGGTATAACAGAACCAGAGAGAGACTCCTTGATTTTAAGCAGAAGAGAGCTATTGCTCGCCATGTCATACGTGATGCTAAATGCACTTGCTGGCGAGATTACGTTTCTACTGTCACTTCGGCTTCCTCGATGAGTGCAGTCTGGAAGAAATAAGTGGTAAATTCTCCCCCGACCCGGCTCCTGTTCTTCAGGTTGCTGGTGTCGATATAGCACACCCTCTTGCCGTTGCCACTGAAATTGGTAATCATCTAGTCCGCATATCTCAGGGACTCCATCTATGCCCATCGTTCCTTTCTTCTAAGTCTGCCAGCGAGCTAAAGCCCTTAGATTTTTCTTCTCTTAGAGAAGAATCTTATAATGTGCCTTTTACCCTTCAAGAACTGGAGGCAACACTCTCTGCTTGCGGATCATCGGCAGCTGGGTCAGACGGGATAAAAATTCGTATGCTACAGCATTTACATCAGTTTGCTCTTACTGTCCTCTTACGACTCTTTAACCTTATATGGTCGCAAGGAGTTATTCCCCTGCTGTGGAAGTCTGCTATTGTTCTCCCTTTTCGCAAACCAGGTACTACGGAACGTGATACCTCTCACTACCGTCCCATCGCTCTTACCAGTGCAGTTTGCAAGGTGATGGAATGTCCTGTTAATAAACATTTGATGTGGTATTTAGAGATGCACAATAGTCTCTCCCATAGTCAATATGGCTTCCGTAAGGGTCGTTCTGTTATTGACCCCTTGCTGCGCTTGAATATGTATATTCGTAATGCCTTTGCTAATAACCACTCGGTTATCGCTATCTTTTTCGACCTTGAGAAGGCTTATGATACAACTTGGAGATATAATATCTTGGCCCAGGCCCACTCCTTAGGCCTCTGAGGCAACCTACCATTCTTCCTTAAGGCCTTCTTAACTGACAGACATTTCCGGGTCCGGGTTAGTAATGAACTTTCCCCGGAATTTGTCCAAGCTGAAGGTGTCCCCCAGGGATGTGTTCTGAGTACAACACTCTTTCTGCTTGCTATAAGTAATCTGGCATCTGTTCTCCCATCTAATATTTGGTCATCGCTCTATGTGGATGACTTTGCTATAGCTTGTGCAGGTACTGACTGTCACCTCATTGCAGTTTCCCTCCAACATGCCATCAACCGGGTTTCAGATTGGGCCACCACTCACGGGTTTAAATTTTCTAGTGGCAAAACTCATCAAATTACGTTTACTAGACGTTCAGTGGTCTCTGATCATCTATTGTACCTATACGGCTCACGTATCACAGAACGTGATACAGTCAGGTTTCTCGGCCTCCTGTTCGACCGTCGATTGTCCTGGAAACCTCACATTACCTCTCTGAAGGCAACTTGTCACAGCCGGCTGAACCTTCTTAAAACCCTCACACATCTTTCATGGGGGGCTGATCGTAGAACTCTCCTTCGCCTGCATTCAGCCCTAATTTTGTCGAAACTCGATTATGGTGACCAGATATATTCGGCGGCCTCCCCTGCTACTCTTTCCATCCTTAATCCCATCCATCACCAGGGATTACGTTTATGCCTTGGTGCATTTTGTTCTTCCCCGGTTGAGAGCCTCTATGTAGAAGCGAACAATCCATCCTTATCTGATCGTCGTGATGCACATTGCATTCGCTATTTTGTTCGCTCTCATGGCCTCCGCAATCCTTCCATGTATAGGATTGTTACATATGCTAGTAGGCGCTCTTTATTTGTTCGTCGCCCATGCTTACTTCATCTCTTTTCTCTTCGTCTACAATCACTCCTGTCTTCCCTTCAGCTACCACCTCTATATGTTCATGTGACATCTAACTTTCCCCAACCCCTTGGGAAGTTCCTGCTGTCCGTGTCTGTTCTATTCATTTACCTTGTGCGAAAGCCCAACTACCTACGGTGGCTTCTCGCTCTTTCTTTCTAGACCACTTCCGTTCTCATTCCCATGCCATCGAAGTATACACCGATGGTTCAAAGTCATATGACGGCATCGGATTCGCAGCAGTGTTTCCGGACAGTGTCGTACGAGGGCATCTATTACACTCGGCTAGCATATTTACAGCTGAGTTGTATGCCATTCTTGTGGCACTTATCCGTATTGCATCTATGCCTGTGTCACCATTTGTGGTCGTTTCAGACTCCCTTAGTACTTTACAGGCTATCCGTAAAATTGATACACCTCACCCCATAGTTCTTCGTATCCACCTTTGGTTACGACATATCTTTAGCAAGCATAAAGATATTGTTTTTTGTTGGGTCCCTGGTCATGTTGACGTACAGGGCAATGAACAGGCAGACACTGCTGCGCGGTCAGCAGTACATGACCTTCCAGTTTCATATAGAGGTGTTCCTTTCACGGACTATTTTGCGGTCATTGCTACCCACCTTCACACCCGTTGGCAACAATGCTGGTCTGACCTGCTAAATAACAAACTTCGTTCTATTAAACCGATTATAGGTTTCTGGCCTTCTTGTCACCAATGTTGGGGTTGTCAGACTACACTCTCCCGTCTTCGCATCGGCCACACTCGTCTTACTCATGGGTATCTCATGGAGAAGCTCCCTGCCCCTCTCTGTGAACATTGTCAGGTTAAAGTGTCTGTTCGACATATTCTGTTGGACTGCCCCCTCTATCAACGAGCACGCAGAATTTACCTCCAACGGCGTCTTCGCTCTGCGGCCCTTTCTTTACCTTCCCTTCTTGCAGATGCACCCTCCTTTAATCCTGACTCTCTCGTTGACTTTTTGACAGAAACTGACTTACTACACAAACTCTGAAGTTTATACCTCTAGCACCTCCCTCTGTCCCTTCTATCTCGATCTCTTGCTACCCTCTATCCCTGCACTATCCACTGTTCTGCTGCACTCCATGCCCTACTAATTATCCATCTCCCTCTTACAACCCATTCTCCCTGCATCCTGCAATAACCTACAGTGCTGTATGACCCCTGTGGTTTAGCGCTTCTATTTGATTATAATAATAATAATGCACATGAATCCCCCCCCAGCCCCCCTAATTCCTATTCCTGCATGTGGAGAACCTTTCTCGTTTCTGATTTTTTGTTGTGTGGGACCCCTGCCGAAGACCCGGCAGGGAAACCAATATGTCTTTACCATTTTGGACACCTGTACAAGATATACCGAAGCAATCCCAATAGGAAAAATTACTGCTCGTGTAACAGTTTGTTCGCTATTGAAGTTTTTTCTCAAGTTATAATTTCCAGAGAAATTTAGTCAGATCAAGGGACGAACTTTACTTCTAAAACCTTCAGAAAAGCGCTGTCACATCAAGGTACAAAATCTCTGTTATTCATGAGTTATCACATTAACTTCCAAGGGGCTCTGGAACATTTTCATCAGACACTAAAATCTATGTTACGGGCATACTGCGAACAATTTTCCCAAGACTGGGATAAGGGGATCCCATTTTTATTATTCGCTTTACGAGAATGTGAACAAGAGAGTACCGGTTTTACCCCGTTTGAACTCCTCTATGGGCATCAAGTACGAGGTCCTTTAGCTGTATTAAGAGATACTTGGACTGGCAAGTCAAAATCTTCTATAAAGCATCACCAGCTCTGATGCAAGAACGTTTGTGTTATGCGAGAGATGTAGCAGTGGAAAATTTGGCTACGGCTCAAAAGAAGATGAAGTGTTTGTACTAGGGATGTATCCGATGTGAAAATTTAGATATCCACGGATTCGGATGTGAATGAGGATGTCTTACTTATTTTGCGGATGCGGATGTGGATGTAAGAAATTGTGCAGATGTTCCGCGGATGCAGATATCCGATACATCACTAGTTTGTATGACCAACGAGCGAAACCTCGCACAGAGATTAGTCCTCACTCAGAGATTAGTCCTCGGCCATGCTCTCTTACCTCGTTACCAAGGTCCTTACAAGGTGGTGAGCAAAGAAAATGATGTAAATTATGTGCTGAACTTACCAGGAAAATGGAACAACCGAGTCTTTCACGAAAATCAGCTGAAACGTTATAATGCTACGACTCTACCGACAAATTCCATCACTACATTATCTACAACAGAGGATACACCATTATCCGAAGGTGTCAAAGGAGTAGAAGCTCTTCTTAAAAATTCAGAAACTCTACAAAATTTTGATTAACTCCTGAACAATCTGGACATCTTGAAAAAGGAGGAAGTTAAAAACCTCATTTTAAATTATAATAGTTTATTTGGAGATGTGCCGAAGACTTGCACTCTAGGACAGGGGTGTGCAACATTTTAAGTTTGTGTGCCAAATTCGGCAATATCCTTTATACAAACTCTTCTCAGGTGCCAACTAAAATTTATGGGAACATATTATTTGGTGTCTTAAGTATTGTGACAAAATTTTCAAATATTAAAAATTCACACCGTATCGGTAAAATCAGAGAATATTTTAAGAATGATTTTGTAAACCATCATATTGAATGAATGGAAAATATTTTGATGGAATTTTTACTTAACCCTTTCAGGGTCGCAGGGCCCTCTCTGAATCTCGTTCTCAAGGTTGCAGAATTTTCAAAAAAAAAAAAATCTTATGAAATGATAGTCTATTTTTTTTGTGTGTGTGATCAATACTTACCGAGATATAGAGGCTTGAAGTTGACAGAAAGTGAACTGTTTACGGCAACATGCTGACTGCCGGTCACCCGGTAATAGTTTTTTTTTCTTTTTTCTATTTTTTTCTTTTATTTTTTAACATTTTATTTTTTCAAGTAACTTTTATGTCCTGTGAGACCAATATAAACCATATTTTGTATATATACACTCCTTGTATACTACACAATAACTGCTGGCTGGCTGGCTGAACAGCAAGCTGGCTGGCTTGCTGGCTGACCAGCTAGCCGGTTGGCTGGCTGGCTGACTGACTGACTGACTGACTGACTGACTGATTGGCTGGCTGGCTGGCTGTCTCTATCTCACAGGAACACATAAATACAATTATACATAGTGTAAATTACCTAGGATACACTGGAGAATATAATAATAATAACAATAATTATTGAAGCATGGTGTAAAATGTGTCACAGTCTTATCACTAAACTAATTAGTGGTGACATTTGATGAGGGGTGAGCCTCCTCTTATCTTATTGTTATCAGTAAATTAATTAGTGGTGACATTTGATGAGGGTACACAGCCTTCCCTTTATTTGTTTTCACTGTTTTTCTACTATCTGTCAGTATCTGTTTGTATCTGTCTCTGTCTATCTATCTGTTTGTCTCTCTGTCTCTGTCTGTCTGTCTGTCTATCTGTTTGTCTCTCTGTCTCTGCCTGCCTGCCAGCCAGCCGGCCAGCCTGCCAGCCAGCCAGCCAGCCAGCCAGCCAGCCTGCCTGCCTGCCTGCTTGCCTGCCTGCCAGCCAGCAAGCCTGCCAGCCTGCCTGCTTGCTAGCCAGCCAGCCAGCCTGCCTGCCAGCCTGCCTGCCAGCCTGCCTGCCTGCCTGCCTGCCTGCCAGCCTGCCTGCCTGCCTGCCTGCCTGCCTGCCTGCCAGCCAGCCAGCCAGCCAGCCTGCCTGCCAGCCAGCCAGCCAGCCAGCCAGCCTGCCAGCCAGCCAGCCAGCCAGTGTTCTTTACACAAACCCTACTGCCAGACAGCCAGCCAGCCAGCCTGCCAGCCAGCCAGCCAGCCAGTGTTCTTTACACAAACCCCACTGCCAGACAGCCAGCCAGCCAGCCTGCCAGCCAGCCAGCCAGCCAGTGTTCTTTACACAAACCCCACTGCCTTCCACACCCCCCCTTACTGCTTTCCCCATCATTCACACTGCCAGAGTGAGGTATTCCTTACCACATCGCTTGGTGACAAAGGCGCACTGAATTACCACTCCCAAAATGCAATGCTGGTGCATAAATTTTTTCCTACTGTGCACACTTACCACATAGACCCATCTTATCACATGCAGGCCTACCAGCTCTTTCCCCATCGATTTGAAGGCGCTACAATTTATGCGTACTAGTACGTCAAAAACCTGGTGCGTAAGCTGTACTAGTACGGCGGCAACCCTGAAAAGGTCGCTCTTCCCTGTTGATAGCGTGGATAATTTTTAACAGCCTTTAACTGTATTTCTAGCTGCAATATATATATATATATATATATATATATATATATATATATATATATATATATATATATATATATATATATATATATATATACACAATTTGCAAGCGCTATTTTTAGCATCAGAAAAAGAGTAAACAATAATTTGATTTATTTATTAGATCAATTAGGTTTTTCATGTATTTCCAATACATACATTACAATTATCAATAACATTAAGAATGATACATAGAACTCACAGAGAAAATACAGTATAATTATTATACCTACAAAACTACATATTATATTAAACATAAGTAAATATTCACCATTTTGGCAGAAAACATCAAATCAAAACTTGAGAGAAAAATTGTGGACCTTTTTTTAATTTACCAACAATGAGACTTCTGCTGCTGCATCACTGATGACAGATAATGTATATCAGGCTTATATTTTGTAACCTTGAGAGATATGCAGCGCTACTAGTTTCATCCGTAAGGCTACTCCTATTAAGAACATAAGAAAGAAGGAACACTGCAGCAGGCCTACTGTCTCATGCGAGGCAGATCCAATTCACCCACCGGCTTAAGCCAATGGCTTAAGGTAGTCAGGTCAGGTCCCATTTACTAAGAAAGGAGCAGGGCCTCTGACCTATTAACACAAGCTGGGCAGGTCCAACTCACACCCACACACACCCACTCATGTATTTATCTAACCTATTTTTAAAACTACACAACGTCTTAGCTTCTATGACGGTACTCCGAAGTTTGTTCCACTCATCCACAACTCTATTACCAAACCAGTGCTTTCCTATATCCTTCCTGAATCTGAATTTCTCCAACTTAAATCCATTGCTGTGTGTCCTGTTTGGGCAAGATATTTTTAGTATGCTATTTACATCCACTTTATTAATTCCTGTTTTCCATTTATACACCTCAATCATATCCCCCCTAATTCTATGCCTTTCATGAGAGTGCAGATTCAGGGCCCTCAGTCTGTCCTCATAGGGAAGATTTCTGATACATGGGATCAACTTTGTCATCCTCCTTTGTACATTTTCCAGTGCATTTATATCCATTGTGTGATGGGGTGACCAGAACAGTGCAACATAATCTAAATGATGCCGGACCAAAGAATTGAAGAACAACCTGAGAACTTATATTATTTATACTTCTTGATATGAAGCCAAGGATTCTGTTAGCTCTATTGCGAAAACTTATGCACTATTGTCTTGGATTCAGATTACTGCTAACCAGAACTCCTAAATCCTTTTCGCAATCTGTAATATTATTTAGTAACATTATTTAGTTTATATGTAGCATGGTTATTGTCCTGTTCAACATTTAGAACTTTGCATTTGTGTAAATTAAACTGCATCTGCCACTTCTGCGACCACTGCATCAGCCTTTTCAAATCATCCTGGAGTGCTCTAATGTCCACATTAGAATGAATTGGACTGCCTATTTTGGTGTCATTTGCTTATATCGATATTTATTCCCTCATCAATGTCGTTTTTTGTAAATTGTAAACAACAAGGGGCGCAGCACTGACCCCTTTTGGAACACCGCTTGTGACGTGCCCCCATTCTGATTTCTCCCCATTTATGCAAACTCTCTGCTGCCTATTTGTCAACCATGCCTCTACCAAGGAAAAAAATTCTCCTCGTATTCCGAGTGCCTTAAGTTTCCTCAGTAGCCTCTGATGTGGAACTATATCGAAAGCCTTACTGATGTCCATATACACAATATCATATTCAATACCATGATCTACCTCCTTAAATACCTTAGTGAACAAAAGTTAGTAAATTCGTAAGACAGGAACGCACCTTTGTAAAACTGTTCTGAGATTCATTAATCAATTTATGCCTTTCAAGATGGCTAAGAATTGCCTCGGCAATTATTGATTCATAAATTTTCCCACTATGGAGGTAAGGCTTATTGGTCTATAGTTCGAAGTTAAGGACCTCTCACCTGCCTTGTAAATAGGTATTACATTAGCCATTTTCCACTTGTCTGGCACTATGGTAGTTTGTAGTGATATATTGAAAAGATTAGCCAAAGGTTTGCTAAGCTGCTCTTTACATTCCTTTAAAACCCTTGCAAACAGTTCATCAGGGCCTGGGGATTTGTTAGGTTTTAATTTTTCTATTTGTCTGAGGACCATGTCACTAGTTTCTGCAATCGTGCATAGTTTATTACCGTCCTGTTCTACACAATTTATTATTTCTGGAATTTCGCTAGTATCTTCCTAAGTAAAAACTGAGAGGAAGTAGGTGTTGAAAAGTTCACACATATCCTTATCAATGTCAGTGATCTGACCTGAGTTACTCTTAAGTGGGCCTATCTTGTCCCTAATCTTACTTCTGTATAACTGAAAGAATCCTTTTGGGTTAGTCTTCAAATCCCTTGTGACTTTAGCCTCATAATTCCTTTGTGTTTCACTAATTCTTTTTTTTTATCTTTAATTGAATATATTGATTTTTTAACTGCTCTTCCCCTCTTTTGATACACCTATATGTGCCTCTCTTTTGACCGATGAGATGTTTTAATCTATTGTTTGTCCTTTAGGGATCATTCCAATCTTGTCTCTAAGATGGTCAGGGAGAATTGCTGCTACAAGCCCTCTGGATGCAATGCATGAAGACAGGAAAGAAGGTAGCGCAATCTGAGATGACTTTTGGACACCAGTGCGTCCTAATCTGACTGGGAGTGTAGCTTGGTCCCACTGCTCATCTTCTAGAGTAAGGTTAAGTACTTTAGTAAAGATCTGCCTCAGGATACTGTCAAATTAGTTCAGTATAGGGTTATCATATGAAGGAGCACATCTTAGGAAATATGTCAACCTGGGCAGACTCAAGCATTTTGTGAGAAGGAACAAGGCATCATAGGAGCGAAGATTGCCTATTCGTTGTTCCATTCTTCTCAATTCTTCCAGAGAATTGTGTCAATAGCATCGCTTCCCAGAGGTGTTCCAAGCAAGACACTCTTTGTAGGGGCAATGACTGATGCTCCTGGCAGTTTGGTCTCACTACATCTGTCACTTGTTGATTGACTGAGATGATTTCACATTTGGATGGATTTAGGATGAGTCCCATTTTCTGTCCCTGTGCCATCACCTGTGTAAGGTCATCTAGAAGACAATCCTTTGTACCTGCTAGTGTGCCATCATCCAGGATCCAGATGTTTAGCTCACTGGTCAGTCTGATTGTGATTTCCCTAACTGCTATACAGAAGAGAAATGGTGCGAGAGGGTCCCCTTGCTGGACACCCTCTGATGATGGGATTTCATGCTCTCCAAACAGGAGCATTGATTCCTTGCTATATCCAGCTTAAACAAAAGAGAAGAGACCCGTGAAAAGTTCTTGTACAGCTGCTAATACCATTTCTCTTTTCAGGAGATTAAATGCATTCTTGAAATCTAATTTTACCACTGCATTGTCCTTAGGCAGGTTGTCGATATGCCCCCTTGTTGCATGAACCGCTGATTCACTTCCTTGAGAGACCCCAAAGCCAAGCTGGTTTGGTTGAAGCATGATGGCTGCCTCTGCGCGAATACTTCAGACAGCAGCTTTAGAAACGAGACGGCGAAAAGTGTTGCCCACTGCAATTGGCCTAATTCCTCCATCCTTTTTTTTAAGGGCACAAAGTGATGCGCCAAAAAAGAAAGGTTTAATTTCGTCAAGAATCAGACCAGCCAAGGAATTGTTGACGAACCTTGTGCTCTCTGAAAGCAGTGTCTCTGCAATCTCCCCGATAACTGACTTAACCATTTCCTTTAAATGCTGTGGCCTTATTCCAGTGTAACCCTCAGCAGATCCGGATGGGAATGACATTATTGATTTGTAAATGTCCGAGTCTTGCACAATCAAAGGTTCCACAGTGGGGACAAAGGTGTTGGAACTGTTGGTGCCCCTGATTTCCTGGCAGGGTGCTTTCCTCTAAGTGCTTCAGCAGTGTCAGCATCCCTGGGGGCAACTGTACCTTCACTGGTAAAAATTCTGATTGTTCCCACTGTGTTGCCCTCTTCAGTTTTCTTGCTCACTTTGACTCTGATTTTTCGCCGTCAGTAGAGTGAGTGGGGTTCTGCCTCTCCCATTTTTGTATTGATGGGGAAGGCGAATGAGGTTATCAGCTCTAGGAAATTCTCTTAAGGATTTAATGATCATTGAGGCTAGCCTCTTTCCTCTTCTTTCCGGCACAGCTAAGCAGACATTGCCAAAAACTAGCAAGTTGTGCCATGCCTTGATGGTTGTTGGAGCATTTAGGATAGCAGAACCATCGTTTACTTTTATTAAGAGGTCCGTAAGTTTCCCAGCTGCGTGTGGACGGGCTGCTTTGGGAATATGTGTGAGTGTCCAGGTACCTGTTGCTTTATTTGCTTCCAAGATATTATCTGATGAGATGGGATCTGTTAGAGTGGGTTCAGGTGCCTGAAGTGGCTCTGGGTTATCACTTTCCACAGGAGGACATCCTGAACCAGTGCAGCTACCATGTTTGCGAAGGAAACCATTATATATATATATATATATATATATATATATATATATATATATATATATATATATATATATATAACCAGCTATTAACAAAAAATAAACATTTTATTTGTAGATTTTTTATTATTATTATTAATTGATTTTACCTACTGATTATCTTTTCTTTTTATTTAAATATAAAACTTTTACCCTATTGCGAGATTTTTTACAGTTTTTTACATATTTATTACTGATTTATTACAGATTTATTACTGTTTTTACACATTTATTACAGATTTTACATAATTTTCTTGAGTTCAGACATCAGCAGCAACATTTTCTTCACCTGGTGACTTCTTTTGACAACTGAAACAACAGGTGAAGTACCATATAGACTGGTCACTGAAACAAAAATATATGAAAAACTTATGTTAGTCAAGAACAATAAATTGTTTTTGTTATATACATTAAGAAGCACTTAACTCATAAGGGTGACACAGTGCCTTAGAAATTGGAGGTATTCAAGTTTGATCCAAGAAAAGAAGCGTCTATTTCTAAGATTAAGATTCCTTCACTGGCATCACAGCATCCACTTGATGGGTTAGGATGTTATATAAAATTTCTAAGACATTAGACAAATGAGACAGCAAACTCTAGTAAATATATGAGTAAGACTGGCAAAATAACTACAAAAGATTTTGCCTAACTTTCTCCCCAAAATTTTCTTTAACAATTCTTTCCCCAGATCTTAATGAAACCTTAAATTTGTTATCATGCAAATTTCTTGTCAGTGACAAAATCTTACCCAAACTACTAAACATTTCTCATGGCTTAAGAAAAAGGCAATGGTCGTTAGTTTGTCAATTAAGTAAAAATTAAGCAACATTAACATGCTAAGGAAATTATCTATTTTAATACTTGTACTAAGAAAAATCTAGCGAGGATTTATTTCACTGAATTTAACAACATTGCTCAGATTTAGTTTATGATGGAGATTATAATATTTGATGAATAAAACACATACACAATCATGAGTTTCTTTATGAATTAGACTTGTCAATAACCATAACCATAACCATCACTGAGAATATATTCTGGAGATAGTGGAAGAAGTGGAAAGGTAATTTTGATGTGATCAGTCCATCAACTTTGATATAAGGCGTTCAGTCCCATAGTCTTTTTAAGTCTAAAACAAATGCATGAAGATAAGTGACTTATATACTGGTGCCAGAGGAGAGATGAAACATTCAAAATCACCATTACAGGTGAGTGGGACCCACTAGTGTTAGTAGGTCATGACCAACATCATTACAGGTGGGTCGGACCCACTAGTGTTAGTAGGTCATGACCAACACCATTACAAGTGGGTGAGACCCAATAGTGTTAGTAGGTCATGACCAACACTATTACAGGTGGGTGGCACCCACTAGTGTTACTAGGTCATGACCAACACCATTACAGGCGGGTGGGACCCACTATTGTTAGTAGGTCATGACCAACACTATTACAGGTGGGTGGGACCCACAAGTGTGAGTAGGTCATGACCAAAACAATTACAGGTGGGTGGGACCCACTAGTTTTAGTAGGTCATGACCAACATCATTACAGGTGGGTGGGACCCACTAGTGTTAGTAGGTCATGACCAACAATTTTACAGGTGGGTGGGACACACTAATGTTAGTAGGTCATGACCAACACCATTACAGGTGGGTGGGACCTACTAGTATTAGTAGGTCATGACCAACACCATTACAGGTGGGTGGGACCCACTAGTGTTAGTAGGTCATGACCAACACCATTACAGGTGGGTGGTACCCACTAGTGTTAGTAGGTCATGATCAACACCATTATAGGTGGGTGCGACCTACTAGTGTTAGTAGGTCATGATCAACACCATTACAGGTGGGTGAGTCCCACTTGTGTTAGTAGGTCATGACCAACACCATTACAGGAGGGTGAGACCCACTAGTGTTAGTAGGTCATGACCAACACCATTACAGGAGGGTGAGACCCACTGGTGTTAGTAGGTCATGATCAACACCATTACAGGTGGGTTATAAATACAATTGTAGAAAATATCCTCAGTAACAAGAAATAATTTAAGTCCATTGTCAGACATAAATCATTGTATTAAAGATATCCAATACGACAAGTTGATTAAGAAGACACATTTGCAACCCCTTTGTTAACTTTACTGATATGTTCTCTCAAGAGTAACATTTTCAATTAGTTACTGAGAATGTAAACTGGAGATAGTGGAAACAGTCCTGATAAGTTTAAATTATCTGCATGAAGATGGTGACTTATATACTAGAACCAGAGAAAATGTGAAGCTATTGAAGATGTCGTCCCAGGTGGGTGGAACACGCTAGTGGAAGTAGGTCATGTCTAAGAGTTGGGTCAAAGGTTAGCAATGAAGTTGTAGAAAATATCTTGTTATAGTTAGTACCTGACCAGCCGTGCGGCCAACAGTAACAGCCTGGTTGATCAGGCCCTGATCCACCATGAGGTCACAGTCTGCGTGGGCGTTGCCCCCCGAAACCCTCTTTAGGTATACTCCAGGTATAGAGGATGTTTTCTACAGCTCTACTTTTAATCTTTAGCCCAACTCTTTTCATGACTTTTCTTTGTAGAGGAATAATGTCCATCTGGAACGGTGACTTCAAATACTTCATCTTTCATCTAGTCCTAATATGTATCTATTCTCAAGCATCTGCTAGTGATATATGAAGGATCAGGAATTCAGCATTATCGATCTAGGCTCAGGTAGTGAATAAATAAATAAATATCTTTATTTCTACGTGTAACTGTACAATATATACAGGCCTAGCTGACATCATTGACATACTACTATATAGAAAGCCGCTTGTTATGCAGACGATTCTAGGCAAATTTGGCCAGTTTTATCCCAGGATGCGACACACACCAGTCGACTAACACCCAGGTACTCATTTTACTGATGACTGAACATACACATCCGGTCTAAGGAAACACGCCCAATGTTCTAACCCTCGCCGGGAATCGAACCCGGACGCGTACCTTGTGAAGCGAGAGCTTTTGCCACCAGGCAACGGCCTCCCTGTCTAAACATTTACTGTCTATAACTTTCGAGGAAACAAATAAACATTTTAAGTATTATCCTGAAATGCCTGTGTAATGATGATACCAGTGTGGACCACAAGAGTTAAATATAACAACTTGTCAGTATTGATAACCTTTAATGTAATATATGTCAAATGTGTTGAGAATGAAAGTTGTCAGGAAACATTCTGAAGAGAGATATCAAAGGAAGAACACATTTTGTTATTTATGATTAAATTAATAAAACTCAATATTGTGACATGAGAATCGCTGGCATCGTCATTTATTGATAATATGTTGTACAACTTATTATGATCTCTATGATCAGTGGGGAGAAATAAATGGGATTAAGTCAGGATTATCTGAGAGAGTCAGAGCTAAGGAAGGGGTAGCAATAATGATGAAGAATCAGTTAAGGAAAGAGAAGAGAGAATATCAGTGTATAAATTCAATGATTATGTGGATTAAAATAAGAGTCGGATGCGAAAAGTAGGTCATAAAAAATGTGAATGCACCTGGAGAAGAGAGGAGTGTAGAGGAGAGAGAGAGATTTTGGGAGATGTTAAGTGTGTGTGTGTAGGAACTTTTGAACCAAGTGAGAGAGTAATTGTGGAAAGTGTGGTACGTACGTTTGGGGTGCCAGGTGTTAATAAATAATAGGGAGCCATTATTTTAAGAAAAAATAGGGTAAATAATACAAGATATGATACAGGGCACAATGATAATAGTTTGATTAACTACGTATTGGTAGATAAAAGACTGTTGATTAGACTTCAGGATTCACATGTTTAAAGAGGGGCCACACATACATCAGATCACTTCATATTTGTAGCTACAGTGGAGTAAAAGGTAGATGGGATACAAAGAAAATGGAAGCAGAAAGTAAGAGAGGGTTGAAGGTTTATAAACTAAATGAGGTGGCAGTTAGGGTAATACATAAACAACTGTTGGAGGACAGATGGGCTAGTGAGAGTATAGGTAATGGGGTTGAAGATGTATGGGGTAGGTTTAAGAATGTAGTATTAGAGTGTTCAGCAGAAGTTTATGGTTACAGGAAAGTGGGTGCGTGAGTAAATAAGAGCAATTTGTGGAATAATGTAAAGAGAGTAGTAACAGAGAAAAAGATAGCACATGAGAAGTTTTTTACAAAGTAGAAGTGATGCAAGGAGGGAGGAGTATATGGAGAGAAAAAGAGAGGTTAAGAAAGTGGTGAAGCAATGTAAAAAGATAGAAAATGGGTGATACCTTATCAACAAATTTTGCTGAAATTAAGAAAAAGTTTTGGAGTGAGGTTAATAAGTTGAGAAAGCCTAGGGAACGAATGGATTTGATAGTTAAAAATAGGAGAGGGGAGTTATTAAATGGAAAGTTAGAAGTATCGGAAAGATGGAGGGAATATTTTGAAGAATTGTTAAATTTTGATGAAGATAAGGAAGCTGTGATTTCTTGTATAGGGAATGGAGGAATAATATCTTTTACGAATGAGGAAGAGAGTTGTGAGTGTAGGGGAAGTGAATGAGGCAGTAGAAAGAATGAAAGGGGGTAAAGCAGCTGGGATTGATGTGACTAAGATATTAATGTTAAAAGCAGGTGGGGATATAGTTTTCTAGTGGTTGGTGCTTCTATGTAGGGTAGCAAGGGATTGGCAGAGAACATGCATAATTCCTTTGTATAAAAGCAAATGGGGAAAAAAAAATGAAAAAATATAGGGTAAAGCGTATGGTAGAGTTATTATTGAAATAATTAAGAGTATGACGGAGAGCAAGATTGCAGATGAACATGGAGGCTTTTGGAAGGGTAAAGGGTGTGTAGACTAAGTGTTTACAGTGAAACCTATTGGTGAACCCTATTTAGATTAGGGTAAAGAGTTCTTTGTGGTATTTATGGATTTGGAAAATGCGTATAAGGTAGATAGGGAAAGGGGCAATTTAGCGGATGATGCAAATGTATGGAATAGGAGGTAGGTTATTGGAAGAAGTGAAGAGTTTTTACTAGGATAGGGAGGCTCAGGATAGAGTATGCAGGAGAGAGGGAGATTATTTGCCAGTTAAAATTAAGCCTTACACAGGGATGTGTGATGTCACCGTGGTTGTTCAATATATTTATAGATAGAGTTGCAAGGGAAGTGAATGATCGAGTGTTGGCAAAAGGTGTGGGGTTAAAAAACAAAGAATCTAATACAAAGTGGGAGTTATCGCAGTTGCTCTTTGCTGATGACACTGTGCTTTTAGGAGATTCTGAAGAGAAGTTGCAGAGGTTGGTGGATGAGTTTGGTAGGGTATGTAGAAGAAGGATTTTGAAAGTGAATATAGGAAAGAGTAAGGTGATGAGAATAACAAAAAAATAGGTGATGAAAGATTGGATTTCAGATTGGAGGGAGAGTATGGAGGAGGTGGAAGTGTCAGCAGATGGGTCGATGAAAGATGTGGAGAAAATTCTCCAAAGGAGGGGGGGGTATGCGCCCTTTCTACCCTTGTTAAGGGCCCCACCCTTAGAAAGTGGCCAGACGAGGCGAGTCTGGGTGCATAAACAAATTAACACAGACCAGATGTACTGACCACAGTGTGTCACGTGGTCTGACTAAGTAGCAGCGAGTGTATGTGAGTTAATAGACATTTGCGATAAATGTAACTCTTTGCCGTAACAGGAAGATTACAGTAAACTGTTGTATTAGTTTCTACACTTGAAAATTACAATCATGTGTTCCAGTGATTGAAATTTAGGGAACACAAACATTTTAATTGCCACTTGTAGCAGCATGTAGCAATTGTTGAATTTGTGCTGATGTCAGCGATACAAGCCCCACGAGGGACCACGAGGCTGCAAGAAGCTGCACGAGGGGTTAGATTGAATACGGGCTCCAAAGAGGTCATACGACGTGAGGGGTCATACGGCGCGAGGCGACGTAACTCACCAAAGACATTAGTCGTACGCGTCCGTTATTCTAATTTAATCTCCACTAACGTCGGGAAATAAGATAAGAACTCTGTTCCAGCGCGTTTAGTGAATAAAATCGCGGTATATTCAGAAGTGTGCGCAACTTCTGATTATGGCTAAAGGACAAACGTAGAGACAATCGCAAGTGAACTCCATCGAAACAAGACAGTGACTCATCAGCGACATTCTACAATCAAGACAGCATTTCCGCCGTATATAGTGGAGCCAACACCATCGCTCACGTTACAAGAGCAAGGTATGTTTTTATGTTCTTGTCAGGCAGGGGACTGTGCAGGTCTTGCATTTCAAGAGCATCAAAATTTACCTATTGATGGCGGTTATGCGTGGACTTTTAAGTCCAAACACGTGAGTGTAAATTCAGTCTGGAGTTAATGACTGAAGATATGAACATACGCTCCTTTAGGGGCAATAATATTATCACTTGATTTTTACCTTACAGCCCTGTGGAGAATGAGGCCATAGATGTATCCCCTGAGAAGGTGTTGGGGACGGCTGCGACATCTTGGATTCATCAATAAGCTAAGTAGCAACTTTACAATACATTATCGTAGGAGCACATTACTCCACAAAAGATGAGGTGAATCATAGTATTGACGAGGGGAAAAAGATGAGTGGATCTCTGAGGAGGAGTTTGTGGAGACAAAGAACTTTATCCGTGGAAGCAATGAGGGAAATGTATGAGAGTATAATTATACTAAGACTCTTATAAGGGTGTGAAGCATGGGTTATGAATGTTGCAACAAGGAAAAGGCTGGAGGCAGTGGAGATGTCATGTCTGAGGGCAATGTGTGGTGTGAATATAATGCAGAGGATCCATAATTTGGAGATTAGGAGGAGATGCGGGATTAACAAAACTTTTATCCAGAGCGCTGAGGAGGGGTTATTGAGTGGTTCGGACATGTAGAGAGGAAGCAAGAAAATAGAATGTCTTCGAGAGTGTATAAATCTGTAGTGGAGGGAAGGAGGGGTATGGGTCGGCCTAAGAATAGATGGAGGAATAGGGTAAAGGAGGTTTTGTGTGCGAGGGGTTTGGACTTCCAGCATGCATGTGTGACCATGTTAGATAAAAGCGATTGGAGACAAATGGTTTTTAGGACTTAATATGCTGTTAGTGTGTGGGAAACGACCGTGAGTTAATAAAATAAAAATAATTGATTCCATCAAGAAGCTTTCCATACAAGGAATGGGACTAGATTTTCTAGTGTCCTGTATGACCCATATTCATATAGTGCTTCTCCTTAAATCTTTAATAATAATAATAATAATAATAATAATAATAATAATAATAATTTAAATATCTAATTGTTTCATTATTGATGTTCTCTTAATTTCATTATTAAGTGATATTCATTCTACCTAACACTCACATACACATACACACATAAACACTCACACAGACGACTACATGAGGTATGGAAGACAGTAAATGTAGTCCCAATTTTTAAAAAAGGAGACAGACACGAAGCACTAAACTTCAGACCAGTGTCACTGACATGTATAGTAAGCAAGGTCATGGACAAGATTACCAGGAGAAGAGTGGTGGAGCACCTAGAAAGGAACGAACTTATCAACGACAGACAGCATGGTTTCAGAGCTGGGAAATCCTGCATCACAAACCTACTGAAGTTCTGTGACAGGGTGACGGCAGTAAGATAAAAGAGAGAGAGGTGGGTAGATTGCATTTTCTTGTACTGTAAGAAGGCGTTTGACATAGTTTCACACAAGAGATTAGTGCAAAAGCTGGAGGAATAGGCAGGAATAACAGGGAATACAGTGCAATGGATCAGGGAATACCTGTCAGGAAGACAACAGCGAGTCATAGTACGTGGCGAGGTGTCAGAGTGGGCGCCTGTAACGAGAGGGGTGCCACAGGTATCAGTCCTAGGACCGGTGCTGTTTCTTGTATTTGTGAACGACATGACGGAAGGAATAGACTCCGAAGTGTCCCTGTTTGCAGATGATGTGAAGTTGATGAGAAGAATTCAACCGGACGAGGACCAGGCAAAACCACAAAGGGATCTGGACAGGCTGCAGGCCTGGTCCAGCAACTGGCTCCTGTAATTCAACCCCTCAAAGTGCAAAGTCATGAAGATTGTGGAAGGGCAAAGAAGACCACAGATGGAGCACAGTCTAGGGGGGCCAGAGCTTACAAACCTCACTCAAGAAAAAGCATCTTGGGGTGAGTATAACACCGGGCACATCTCCTGAGGCGCACGTCAACCAAATAACTGTTGCAGCATTCGGACGCCTGGAAAACCTAAGAACAGCATTCCAACATCTTAATAAGGAGTCATTCAGGACCCTGTGCACTGTGTACATTAGGCCCATACTGGAGTATGCAGCGCCAGTTTGGAACCCCATCTAGCCAAGCATGTAAGGAATATTTCCTACGAGGACAGAGTTACGGAAATCGACCTGACGACACTGGAAGACAGAGAGATAGAGGGGATATGATAACAACATATAAAATACTGAGAGGAATCGACAAGGTGGACAGAAAAGAATGTTCAGAGGTGGGACACAGCAACAAGGGTCACAGTTGAAGTTGAAAACTCAGATGAATCACAGGGATGTTACAGAAAGTATTTCTCAAGTCACAGAGTTGTCAGGAAGTGGAATAGTCTGGGAAGTGATATATTGGAGGCAGGATCTATACATAGCCTTAAGGATAGGTATGATAAAGCTCATGGAGCGGGTAGAGTGACCGAGTACCAGCAAGTGAAGAGGCGAGGCCAGTAGCTGTGAATCGACCCCTGCAACCACAACTAGGTGAGTACAACTAGGTGAGTACAGTATACAGCACCAGTTGAAACCCACACCTGGTCAATCACATCAAAAATTAAAGAAAATGCAGAGGTTTGCAACAAGACTAGTCCCGGAGCTACGGGGTATGTCCTACGAGGAGACGCTAAGGGAAATCGACCTGACGACACTGGAGAATGGGAGGGATTGGGGGGATATGATAACGACATAGAAAATACTGAGAGGAATCGCCAAGGTAGATATTGACAGAATCTACCAGAGATAGGACACAGTATCAAGAGGTCACAATTGGAAGATGAAGACTCGGATGAGTCACAGGGATGTTAGGCAGTATTTCTACAGGCATTGAGTTGTCAGGACGTATAATAGTCTGGAAAGTGATGAATTGGAGGCATGATCCATACATAACTTTAAGAAGAGGTATGATAAAGCTCAAAGAGCAGAGAGAGTGAATGTAGTAGTAACCAAAGAATAGGTGAGGCCAGATGATATGAATCGACCCCTACAAACACAATTAGATGGGTACACACACACACACACTTGTACACCTGATTTTTGAGGAATTATTGAGGATTTTTTCTAAAATTTTCTCTTATAAGTTTAAAGATATATTTTTTTTTCATTTATGTTAATGTAAGAATTTATAATTTTGTACCAAGAGAAACTTTGAAAACCTACCTAACCTTATTAGAACAAGCGCAATTTAATTTAGCCTAACCCAACTAAATATATTTTAGATACGTTAACATTAATTTAATAATAAACAAACACAATGAAATATATTTTTTTCATTATGTTCAGAATGATTTTGGCGAAATTATTGCATACACAAATTTTCACTTGTCTTATATGGCAAGGTGAGCGTTGCTATTTAAGCCAAAATCGCAAGTTTTACCTAAAAGAGGATTTCCCATTGCCATACCAAACTTCTGAGTGTAAAACTCATCATTAAATACAAATTTTGCATCAACAATACAAAGTTTAATAAGTTTAATGATAGTAGGAACTGGCAATGGTAAATCATAATTAACCAATTCTTCAGATAAGAAACTTAGTAAATCATCAACTGGAACTTTTGTTTCTTATCTGAAGAATTGGTTAATTATGATTTAGCATTGCCAGTTCCTACTATCATTAAACTTATTAACTTGTATTGTTATGCAATTATTTAGATGATTTACCTCAATTGTTCAATAAATCTCTACTGTTCTTAGTAACTTATATATGGAATTTTTCGAAACAAGATTGCTTAACACTATCCTTCCCAATAGAGCTAAGTGGTATAGATATGTTGATGATATTTTGTGCCTTATGCCTAAGAATGTAGATATAAACCATTTCCTTGTTAAATTAAATAGCTTATCTCATTCTATAAATTTTACTGTTGAATTCGAAGTAAATAACTCATTGCCCTTCCTAGATGTTTTTATTATTAAGGCTAACATTGATTTTAAATTTAAAATTTACAGAAAACCTACAAATAATTGTTCCTATGTACACTATTACACTTCACATCAAGATAGAGTTAAAGTGTCGGTTTTTTCTTCAATGTTTTTGAGAGCTTTACGTATTTGTAGTCCAGAGTTCATAGATGAAGAAATCTCTAAAATTTATGAAATAGCTAATGATTTAAAATACCCAAGAAACATAATTGATAAATCTTTTAAAATAGCTAGGAATACTTTTTACAATCCAAAAAGGGACAACCAACTTTATTCAACCAAAAATATGTTGGTTCTCCCTTACCATGAAAACTTGGTTGATATGCCTTCCTTTCTTAAGAATTTTAATATCAAAGTTGTATTTAAAAATATTGATACAGTAAAAAGACTTTTGATAAAAAATTCCCCCCAAAATGCTGACGGATGTGTCTATAAGATTCCCTGTAAAATATGCGATAAAGTTTATTATGGTCAAACTGGTAAAAGTCTTGAACTAAGATTAAAACAACATAAATATAGCATTACAACTGGACAAGATTCTAATGCTCTATTTATTCATGTGAGAGATTTTAACCATCCAATTGATTTTCAAAATACTGAGAAGGTTGTATCAAGCAAGTCCATGGTTGAGAGAAAAATAATAGAATCATGTTTCATTAAAAGCAGTTTTGAAAATAATATGAATATTTCTTTTGGTTTATATAAATTGGATTCATTTATAATTAATAAAATTTTGGAAGAATTTAATGATAAATTGGACTAATCTTAATTCTTGGGAAGAGTTTCAGGTCCTTTCTTATGTTCCTCTTCACATAGTCGTGAGATGTTACGCTACTGTAAGGTGTAGTCTTTGTTAGTGTGATGTGACTGTGAGGTGTAGTCTCGCCCCTTATATAAGCCTTCTTGTCATGTTTCCTGTTATAGTTCCTTGATAATGTGAGTAGTCACGAAAGCGCTTGGAATTAATCTATTTTTTCATAGTGGTTGTCTTGCATATATATATATATATATATATATATATATATATATATATATATATATATATATATATATATATATATATATATATATATATATATATATATATATATATATGTCGTGCCTAATAGGTAAAACTGGTCAATTAGAAAGAACTCATCTAAAATTAAGTCTTTTCTAAAATTTTCTCTTATACATTGAAAGATATATTTTTTAATTTATGTTAATGTAAAAATTTATAATTTTGTACCAGGAGAAACTTAGAAAACTTACCTAACCTTATTATAACAAGCGCAATTTAATTTAGCTTAACCCAACTAAATATATTTTAGATACGTTTACAATAATTTAATATATATATATATATATATATATATATATATATATATATATATATATATATATATATATATATATATATATATATATATATATATATATATATATGGCAGTGGGACCAAGCTACACTCCCAGTCAGACTAGGAGGCATTGGTGTCCGCAAGTTATCTCAGATTGCTCTAACTGCTTTCCTGTCTTCATGCATTGCATCCAGAGGGCTTGTAGCAGCAATACTCCCTGAACATCTTAGGGACACGATTGGAATCCATGACCAAAAGTTCGTTGATATAGCCAGAATCAGGGATTATCTAACAGGCTCTTAAACCAGGCCTGCTCCCCCCCAACAACTAGAAACAGTCGCACTGGGATGGCCCAATAGTAGAGAATATAGCCTCAGCAATGCTTCAGAGTGTGTCAAGGAAGGATAGAGCCCGCCTCCTTGCAGTGAGAGCTCATCATGTTACCTCTATTTTCGTGGCTGCTTGCGTCTGGGCAGTAGAATGGTAGCATAGGTGCAGAGATACGGCCGATGACTAGACTCAGTTTATTAATGGCAAGGTGTAGGTATACACGGGAATAGAGCGTGAGGGGACCGTGAGCCAGCAAGGGTGAACCTGTCTCGACTAGGTAGGCCGCCAGAGTGAGGAAGAAGTATGGCTGACCAGTCCGACCTTGATAGGCCTATAGAGGGCAGCACCATAGTGCCGCGCAGTTTGAAAGAGCCTCTGGATAGGCTGTTTACATCCGCTCGGCCACCTACCGCGTGTCGTCTCGACACGACAATACTGGCGGGCACGAAGGTGTAAACAAGCAAACAAGGTTACCCAGGGGAAACTGGCTTCCGGTCACCTGACATTTACAACAGGATATTGCCGGTGCGGGCCGAAAAAACAAACTCTCCCCTTCGTGAGTCTGGGAAGAGAAAATCGGCCCTCCCGTACAGCTGGACGGAGGACAGAACAAGCCAATGCTGACACAGGAACTAGAGTCTTCTATATACAGGTTGTCCACAGGGCCAGACATCAATTTGACTGCACATCCTTGAGCGCTGTACCATCCACACATCTGCAAACAATGACTGACAGTAGCATTTCCTAAGGTGTGACATTTAACTCAAAAGGGCGATACTGCCCTTGCCTTTATACAGGCTTTACAAGACACACTGGTTGCACATACTCACAATAACATTATTTCCATGGAATTCATTATACTACAAGTACCCTCTAAGAATAAATTTTACATATTTACATGGTGTTGTCCACCTTGACTCCATTATTTACTAACTATACAATGTATGCGTATTAATCCCCATTTCTGCAAGCAAGCAATTAGCGTAGCTAGCGTAGGAGTCGGACAAGTCAGTAGGTATGTCAATGTCACAGAAATGTACTGCTGTCCAGGGTCTCAGGCCATAAGTATGGAGCCTTACAGGACTGTCATCTGTCGTAGGGATAGTGGGTGAAGGACTAGATGGGTTGTCACTAGTTTGAGTCTGATTGTGGCTTTGCAATGCCCACGATTCCAGCTCTGCTTCGGCTTGCACATGATCAATATACTTCATGTGGTCAAGGTGAGCTTCTCGAATAGTTCCAGTAGCTATCTCCCTCACCTCGAACTTATTGCCGCGGAGCTGTCGTAGGACACGGTAAGGACCGACAAACTTGGGGACAAGTTTATGCATACCAGGGGTCTGCGTCGGGTTGAGCAACATAACTTTGCAACCTGGTTCCACTTTACTTTCCTTAGCGTGGGCGTTGCGATCAGACGTGAACCTATCTGTGGCTTTTATTAGGTTCTCACGTACTCACTGGAAGACAAGCTGTGTGGTCCGCATCTTAATAATACCGGTGTTATCGGCGTCATAGATTGGGCTTGGCGGAGCAAACAGGATTTCGTACGGTAAACGCTTATCATAGCCGTACAAGGCAAAATGGGATGTCTCGCCAAACGAGCTGTTGAGGGAAGAGTTCAATGTACACTGAACATCTGGAATATCATCATCCCATGTAGTACAACTCGGATTAACGGTTACTCTGAGCACCTCCAGAACTTTGCGGTTTGTACGTTCAGCAAGACCATTACTCGCCGGGTGACGTGAAGCTACTGGTGCTTGGTGAATGTCAAACCTGGAACAAAGGTCCTTCATTGTGGCATTTATGAACTCCGACCCATTGTCTGACAGGAGAACACGTGGGCAGGTATGACGGAGAACGATACACTCATGGAAAGCATTTGCGACTGTCTCGGCCGTTTTGTCAGGGATAGGTACTAACTCGCAGTACCGCGTCAAGTTATCTACCATTACAAGCAGGTGTTTATTACCCTTCTCCGAGGTCGAGAAATTCGTCAACAGATCGACAGAAGTTCTCTCCCAGGGCTCCTTTGTAATGGGATACTTCAGAATGGGATTGGGAACCATGACAGTACCCTTGTGTTGTAAGCAAACAACACACTGGTGTACATACTTGGCAATTTCCGCTGCCATCTTAGGCCAGAAATATTTCATTCTTGCCTGTTTGATGCTGCGGTCCTTCCCGGGGTGCGCTGCGCCTGGGACATCGTGGATCAACTTGAGAGTCGCGGGTACCAGGGACTCCGGTATCACCAGTTGGTGTACGGTTCTGCCGGGGTCCACTAGTCGAGCTACACGACACAGTACTCCTTGATTGACCACTAAGTCTGTCAGCGGAACAGGCGACTTGACCCGTGGGCCGACGTCCTCCTTGGTTAGGAATTGAAGGACTGGTGACCACACCGGGTCCCGCCGTTGGGTTCTCTCTAGGTCCTTGACGGAGAATGAGTTGTCTGCACTGGCAAAGGCTATATGCCTCGACAAGGCGTCAGCTACGACATTTTGCTTACCCGGTACTTAGCAGATGATCCGTGTAAATCTTGATAGGATACTGGTAAATAATGTCTCTGAAGTGATTCAAAGCCCAGACGATGGATAAGGCTTCTAGCTCTGTCACAGAGTAATTGACTTCAACTTTGGTAAGAACACGGCTAGCATAAGCTATTGGCTGTTGCTTACCATTAGATTCCTACTACAAGACTGCACCGATGCCAACTTTGCTGGCATCTGTCGTCAAGGTAAACGCTTTGGTGAAATCAGGGAACCTAAGGACTGGGGCTGATGTTAACCTATTTTTAAGTGTGACGAAAGCTCTTTCTTGGTCACACGTCCACTCAAAGGGGACATCTTTCTTAAGAAGCTGTGTCAAGGGTGCAGCTATGGTGGAGAAACCGGCTATGAAAGTGTGGTAGAATCCGGCTAGGCCTACGAAGGAGCAGACAGTATCTGCCATCGTAGGTCTAGGGAACTTTCGCACAGCCAAGATTTTAGACTCGTCTGTCTTGATGCCGCTCTGAGTCACTACGTGGCCCAGAAACTTTATTTCCTGCTTAAGGAACTGGCATTTTGAAAGCTTCACCTTAAGATTAGCCTTGGCTAGTTTTTCCAGTACCCGCTCAAGTTTTACGAGATGGGTAGGAACATCTTGGGACATCACAATGAGATCGTCTAGGTAGACCATGAGCGTGCCACCTAGGAGAGTACGGAAAATCGTTGTCATTAGACGACTGAACGTGATCGGGCTTCCGCGCAAGCCGAAGAGCATTCTCTTGAACTGATAATGACCAGTAGGCGTAGAGAACGCTGTTAGTTCTTTGCTTTGGTCATCAAGAGGGATCTGCCAAAACCCTTGAAGAAGATCAAGAGTCGAAAAGACCTTGTTATCGCCAATGTTCTGTAACAGGTCATTCAGAACTGGCAATGGAAATCGGTCTGGGACGGTACAGGCATTCAGTTTCCTGTAATCGATAACAGGACGCCATGTTCCATCTTTCTTGGGAACTAGGATTAGAGGGGCATTCCACGGGGAAATGGACTCCTCGATAACTCCATCGTGGAGCATCTTTGCAATGAGTTCGTCAGCAAACACTCTTTGCACATGCGGCAAACGATAAATGGGTTTAGTACCTTTATCAAGCGGAATATAGTGAGACATAAGTGGGGTCAGACCCATGGACTCACCATCTAACTCGACGGCAGTGCGTGTGCGATTGAGAACCTGGAGAAGTTGTGGAACTTCTTCCGGGTAGTCTGTCATAGCTAGATCATCTTCCTGCACTGGCCGGGTGATGTAAGAATTAGTAGCGGACTCACCTGGGAGGACTGCACTTACAAGAACGTCAGCTGGGATTTCTCCCTCCACTCTCACCGGGAGAGGGAACCTAACGAGGTCGACAAGTGAAGTATCCTTCCTCAGGGGGAATTCTCGACTGTGCAAGTTACCAACAAGGACTTGCAACTTGCCACGACGCACAGTGTGCAAGGACGGCTCAAGGGAGAGGCCCTTGACTCTACATGTGTCGTTGTCGACTAGCACATGATCTCCTTCGAAAGCTCTTGTCACATACACCGTAACAGGAGTGAGCGAATTAGCCGACAAAGTGACGTCATACTTTGTACAGGCAGTAACTCTGCTCGCTGATGCCATGACACGAGTCAGACAGTCGCCGGCCGACAGGGAGACTGCGGCTTGACAACGGTCATCCTCTACAACAGCGCGAGAGTTAGAGTGATGGTCAGAATGGGCGTCCCCAGACTGGGTTTCACTGATAACTGACCGCTGATGGTCAGGCGGTGACGAGATACGAGCTCTCTTATGAGGTTGGTCAGGACAAGAGGCCGACCTCATGGAGGATGCGCGACGGAAACCACGGGTTTCCAATGATTCCAACCACTGGATGTACTCAGAGACGGAGTGGCAGGTAGTGGAACCCAAGCGTACACCCCAGAAGGGCACGTCCACTCTGTCAAAATCCGCTTTCCACTTAGCTGGATCTAAACGGATCTTAAGGTCTGCCATGGTCTTGAAACCGATGAGCAAATCGCCTGGGAAGACGATGTCATCAACAACTAAGAACTTTGCTGACCACTTGTGATCATGGATCGCAAATTCTAAGGTTGTACAACCACGGACCGTGAGAAGGCTACCTGAAACGCCTCGCAATGTCTGAATAGCAGACGGCTCGGTCAGCATGGCTGCATGGAGACCAATGTCATGGAAGAGGGTGGAACGGACAATGTTAACCACCGAACCTGTATCAAGTGTGGACTCTACGAGAGGTCCACACGGGCTGTTATACCGAACGTGAAGGCATGATGGGCCGACTAGGTCTTCGGAGTCCCGGCTGCTAGAGCCTCGACACCAGCGTCGAGGCACTCTGTTTCCGTGCTGTTGGCATGCGTGTTGCTTCCCAGGGCGGCGAACGCATTGCAGACAGGGACGGAATACAGCGACTCCGATAGGGTGACTATCTCTTTGCGTGATTTTTCTGGCGCGTCTCTTCCCCCGAACTACTGGAGGGGCTCCGGCTAGCTCGGGCTCAGGGCGGGGAGCGCTTGCCGTGGTGCGCCGACAAGATGCTACGCAACTTGAGGCACTCACTGGAGGTATGACTGGAAGTATGGTGGTAAACACAATCGCCCTCCCGGTGCTGCGCACGGGGACGGTGATTATCACGGCGTGGGGGCTGAGGTTTATAACACTCAGAACGGTAATGACCTCTTTTACCACAATTAAAACAGGTAACCACGCGCTTCACGGGTGGTGCTGACGGCGGTGTGCGCTTATGACCCTTGGACTTAGATGGAGGAGACGCTGGCAAAGTCGTCTTGCTAGCCCTCCGGTCATAACCTGACCTGCCGTTTTGATTTGGCTTGGACTGAGGTTTGATGTTCGTCCTAGCCTTGGCTGCTGATTGCTGGACGGCTGCAGCAAAAGTGACAGGGGGTTGCACAGGCGGCGACACAAGAGTTGGCGATTGAGGGACTTGCAAGGGAGTACCAGCAGGGCGACAAGCCTTGTCTTTCTCGCCCGGTGGTTTAATTTTATCGATGGCATTAAAAGCGGCCAGGATGTGTTCCTTGGGGCCGAGCCCTAATTCGTCAATCCTATCATGGAGATGGAGTGGGGCATCTCTCCGCATGACGCCTCCGACGATCATGGGGATGATGTCTTCGAGTGGGTCACTAGTGGATCACTAGTGACCCACTTGCTATCCTTCATAATGTCAATAAAATCTAACGATGCTCGCTGGAAACGACAGACGCAAGCGAGGGGGCTTTCATCCGGGGATTGGCACTCATTCAAGATGCTCGTGATAATGTCAAGGTAATGGCGCTGATGCCTGCTCCGGAAGTAATTACAGAATGCTTCCTTAAGCTTGGGCCATGACTGCAAATCACGCACTTCCACCAAGTCTAAGAAGGAAGTGATAACACTTAGGGATGTGTTCACAGCCACCGCGGCAGTATTTTTCATAGTGCGCGTCAGTGGGGTTATCGGTTCGTCCCTTAACTGTCGTCTCGACCGATTTGAACCAAGTCTCCAACATACTGGCGCGACCATCGAACAAAAGGGACGGGCGGGAATGACATGAAGTGCCATTCGTGGCTGCGATATGGGCTACTGCCTGCCCAATTGTTATGGAGGCGCCATCCTCCCCCTGATGGGACCTAACAGGAGAGGCATCAGTGCCATCTGTGGCAGAAGCTTGGGCATCGCGACGGCCACTGCGTGTCTGAGTCATAGCGTCAGTTATAAGCACAAAATAAGTCACGGAGAAAGGGAAAGGGATCAAAGCAAGAATTGATATGCAAACGGCTAGAACTCAACACAGAGTCAGAGAAGACACAACACGGTGTTACTCAAAAACTGCTTATTTGTTAACAAATGCGTGAATTACGTCAAAAAAAAAAGAATGGTACTCTCTGAAACTCAAGGTAAATTTTGGATACAAGTGAATTAATTGCTGGGGTGTTCAGAGAACAAAATGAGAGATAACTGGCAAGAAAATTTCATGAAAATGAATGAACTGTAACAAAAAGGAATAAGAAAAGCAAAAAGGGATTATGAGGCTAAGGTCGCAAGGGATTCGAAGACTAACCCAAAAGGGTTCTTTCAGGTATACAGAAGTAAGATTAGGGACAAGATAGGCCCACTTAAGAGTAACTCAGGACAGATCACGGACAGTGATAAGGATATGTGTGAAATTTTCAATACTTACTTCCTCTCAGTTTTTACTCAGGAAGATACTAGCAGAATTCCAGAAATAATAAATTATGTAGAACTGGAAGATAACAGACTATGCTCGATTGGGGTAACTAGTGACATGGTCCTCAGACAAATAGAGAAATTAAAACCTAACAAATCCCCAGGCCCTGATGAACTGTTTGCAAGAGTTTTAAAGGAATGTAAAGAGGAACTTAGCAAACCTTTGGCAAATCTTTTCAATATATCACTACAAACTGGCATAGTGCCAGACAAGTGGAAAAGGGCAAATGTAATACCTATTTACAAGGCAGGTGACAGGTCCTTAGCTTCGAACTATAGACCAATAAGCCTTACCTCCATAGTTGGTAAATTTATGGAATCAATAATTGCCGAGGCAATTCGTAGCCATCTTGAAAAGCATAAATTGATTAATGAATCTCAACACGGTTTTACAAAGGGGCGTTCATGTCTTACGAATTTACTAACTTTTTTCACTAAGGTGTTTGAGGAAGTAGATCATGGTAATGAATATGATATTGTGTACATGGACTTCAGTAAGGCTTTCGATAAAGTTCCACATCAGAGGCTACTGAGGAAACTTAAGGCACACGGAATAGGAGGAGAAATTTTTCCTGGGTAGAGGCATGGTTGACTAATAGGCGGCAGAGAGTTTGCATAAATGGAGAGAAATCAGAATGGGGGCGTGTCTCAAGCGGTGTTCCACAGGGGTCAGTTTTGGGCCCCCTGTTGTTTACAATTTACATAAACGACATAGATGAGGGAATAAATAGTAGCATAAGTAAATTTGCTGATGACACCAAAATAGGCAGTCCAATTCATTCAAACGAGGACATTAGAGCACTCCAGGATGATTTGAATAGACTGATGCAGTGGTCGGAGAAGTGGCAGATGCAGTTTAATGTAAACAAATGCAAAGTTCTAAATGTTGGGCAGGACAATAACCATGCCACATATAAGCTGAATAATATAGATCTTATTACTTGTAATTGCGAGAAGGATTTAGGAGTTCTGGTTAGTAGTAATCTGAAGCCTAGACAACAGTGCATAAGTGTTCGCAATAAAGCTAACAGAATCCTTGGCTTCATATCAAGAAGTATAAATAACAGAAGTCCTCAGGTTGTTCTTCAACTCTATATATCTTTGGTTAGGCCTCATTTAGATTATGCTGCACAGTTCTGGTCACCGTATTACAGAATGGATATAAATGCACTGGAAAACGTACAGAGGAGGATGACAAAGTTGATCCCATGTATCAGAAATCTTCCCTATGAGGATAGACTGAGGGCCCTGAATCTGCACTCTCTGGAAAGGCGTAGGATTAGGGGGAATATGATTGAGGTGTACAAATGGAAAACAGGAATAAACAAAGGGGATGTAAATAGCGTGCTGAAAATATCCAACCAAGACAGGACTCGCAGCAATGGTTTCAAGTTGGAAAAGTTCAGATTCAGGAAGGATATAGGAAAGCACTGGTTTGGTAATAGAGTTGTGGATGAGTGGAACAAACTCCCGAGTACCGTCATAGATGCTAAGACGTTGTGTAGTTTTAAAAATAGGTTAGATAAATACATGAGTGGGTGTGGATGGGTGTGAGCTTGTACTAGGTCAGATGCAGTGCTCCTTCCTTAAGTGAATGTAACCTGACCTGTACTAATTCCTTAAGTGGAAGTGACCTGACCAGGTGGTCGGCTGGACAATTATATGAGTGGGTGCGGTTGGGTGTGAATTGGTCCTGACTAGGTTGTGCTACTAGGTCAGATGCAGTGCTCCTTCCTTAAGTGAATGTAACCTGACCTGGCTGGGTCGGGGCATTGGCTTAAGCCGTTGGAGATTTGGACCTGCCTCGCATGGGCCAGTAGGCCTGCTGCAGTGGTCCTTCTTTCTTATGTTCTTATGTTCTTAAGTAGCGGAATTAACAAAAGTTTGCAAATTAAAATGAAAACTGGGTATTACATACACTGTACTGCAGTGCAGGCTTGCTCAACACACAGCAAAATGTTGCAGGTGCTGGCAGTTGCAATTAGGTATGGCAAAGAAAAATATGAACTCACTTGGAGCAAGGTAAGGTTGCAAAACAATTAATAAAATCAATCTTCAATGGTATAAAAACAGTCACAAAAATTTACTGTATCAAGAAGTACTGAATTTCACATAAAAAGGCAATGAGTAAAATGAAAAAAATGATAAAAATCAATAATAATAGGGGCAAAAAGTTACAGGTGGCAAAATGAGTGTACACTGACACAAGAGAAAAAAAAACTGTCAAGTAAATTCTGGTTCAAAAGTATGGAATTTCACAGGTAATTATTGCAATAATGGCAAATAAGCAGGTTCCTGAAAATTCAATAACAGGAACTGATAAATCACTCAATGACAAGGCATAAACATTAACAGAATGCAAAACACAGGTGAATGAGCCTAAACAAAAATATGGCAAAGAAATAATATGGAGAAAAAAAATTATATTGAGACACTGGAGAAAATGTAAGTGTCTAGTCACAAGTTGTTGAATTCAAACAGAATAAAACTGACACTGGCAAGAATTAAAAACACTTGAACACCTAACATCAGAACGGCAGGTTGTCAACAATTGCTACTAATGCAACAATCAAACTAATAGCAGCAGAGTTGTCATTACAATTTTAGTATTCAGATATAAATATATATATAATATATATATATATACTTAATTATATATATATATAATATATATATATATATATATATATATATATATATATATATATATATATATATATATATATATATATATATATATATATATATATATATATATATATATATATATATATATATATATATATATATATATATATATATATATATGGGTAGCACAATGAACAACTTTGAGCAGGAACAATTAATAATTAGGTGATAGGCTATGTGCAGAATAATGCACTAGGATTTAAAATGCAAAAAAAATGAGTTTGCAAAGTGCAACAATGTTGCTGAATAATTCACTGAAAGTATGGGCTTCAGTGATACTGTACTTGGTGCAGGGCAATTAAATAATGTCACAAACTCTTAGAAAATGCGAGACAGTCACTGTTTACTTAGCTTTGATTGTCGATGGAGAGGCACAAGTAGGCAGGTGTGTACTAGTGGCTGAATGCCGTCTGAGCACTTGGGAACTTCTATGGGGTTTTCTTCAATAGAATAATCTTGTGCAACACTTGGTAAGAACTGGAAAGGGGTCGTAGGGCTCTGAGAAAGGGATGGATTTTAATAAAGGGCACAGAACTTCCCCAGCTGAGCGCGGCGTTGTGTTTACACTGGGAACGTGTCTGAGAGCGCTGCTGACCGTGGCTTAGGAAGCGCAAACGGACACGGGGAAATTACTACACAACAGAACTAGGCAGGATACCAGATTTACTGCAAGAGACTGCAACAATTACTAAAATTTTACTTTACAGTTATCACTGGGGGGAAATTTTAAGATACTGGTGCAATAAAAAAAATAAATCACTTCTGTAGCTGGAGGAAGGGTGAAGATTGAAGGACGCAGGAACGAGGTGCTGGGAGCACTGAAGGCGCCTGGCTTGGCTTGGCTTGGGACAAACACGATGGGTTCCCACGTGGTCAAGCCAGGAATGGCTTCTTGAAGAACTCGGAGAAAACAACACACAGGCGACGAGCTGGATATAGGGAGCGTAGAAACATAGCAAGAGAAGTGGAGAGTAGGTGAGTGGTGGTGTGAGGTAGGCAGGCAGCGGCCGCCCTGAGGTAGACACAACACCAACACACCCAAAACGACCTCACCTCGCGTCTCTTGTAGCTGTAGGAAGGGCGTAGAGACGCTGCTGGATGCAGAAGGGTGAAGGAGAATGCTGGAGAGTTGTAGAGTAGGAGATGAACACACACGTGACTGCTTCAGGCTGGAGAGCTGGAGATGACGCCCTATGTCCTGATTTTATGGGAAAATCATGGACGATGCTCTGACTCAGGCACCCACGAGATGCTGGAAGCTACGGGTGATGCTATAAGCCAGCAAATGACCTGGATATGACTGGCTTGGTCGGATGATCGACTGGTCGGTGGGTCCTCTACACTACACTCTGCCGTGAACCACTGCTGTCACCACTGTTACCTCTATTTTCTTGGCTGCTTGCGTCTGGGCAGTAGAATGGTAGCGTAGGTGCAGATATACGGCTGATGACTAGACTCAGTTTATTAATGGCAAGGTGTAGGTATACACGGGAACAGAGCATGAGGGGACCGGGAGCCAGCAAGGGTGAACCTGTCTCGACTAGGTAGGCCGCCAGAGTGAGGAAGAAGCATGGCTGACCAGTCCGACCTTGATAGGCCTATAGAGGGCAGCACCATAGTGCCGCACAGTTTGAAAGAGCCTCTGGATAGGCTGTTTCCAATCATGCAGGGGATTTTCTTTTGGATGTTCCCAACTCCAGCCTTGGCACACGCCTCGACCCACAGACCATCCTCATTTGTGTTGCCCTTCGACTTGCCGCCCCTATTCTCGCCGAACACAGGTGTATTTGTGGCAGTGAAGCAGCAGACCGATTCGGGTACCATGGTCTTGTGTGTCGTAAATCCGAGGGAAAGATTGCAAGACATGAAGAGGTTAATAACATTATCAAGAGGAGCCTTACAACAACCGGATGCAAAGCAGTAAGGAAACCACCCCAACTATGCAGATCTGATGGCAGCCAAAAGCGTCCAGATGGTATCACCCTTCAAGCCTGGACAGACGGCAAGCAGGTGGTGTGGGACTACCTATCTCCAATACACCAGGGAGGAAGGAGGGGCAGCTGCCACCTTCAAGGAGTCCCAGAAGTCGAGAAAATATAGAGAACTTGTCCAGCATTATATGTTTGTTCCCATAGGCTCATAGACTCTTGGCTCATGGGGGAAAGAGTGCATCTAAGTTCCTCAAGGAGCTGGGCAAAAGACTCAACAGGGTAACTAGGGATCCCAGGGCAGCTAGTTTTCTGTTCCAGCGACTCAGCGCTGCTGTTCAGAGGGGTAATGCATGCTGTATGAGCTGGATGAGATTTTCGCATTATAATCAGTGACAAACATGTAACAATATGTATTATACATGTATCTCTCACACCTCGTGTACTGTATATGCCATCATTATATCAACAATGTATTTCTTAAATCTTTTGTACCATATTATGTAATAAAATATACCTATTGGTAAAAAAAAAAAAAAAGATGGGGTTGTAGGGGAAGTGGAATATTCAAATAGCTTCAGGAAGATATCCAAATTTTCTTTCTTGAAGCCTTTTTATCCACTTCTCCGAGGCTATGGGTCGCACAATTTGTACCAGAGGTGGACCCCATCCTATATATATATATATATATATATATATATATATATATCTTCTTTTCTTTCAACACGTCGGCCGTCTCCCACCGAAGCAGGGTGGCCCAAAAGAAAAAACGAAAGTTTCTCCTTTTACATTTAGTAATATATACAGGAGAAGGGGTTACTAGCCCCTTGCACCCGGCATTTTAGTCGCCTCTTACAACACGCATGGCTTACGGAGGAAGAATTCTGTTCCACTTCCCCATGGAGATAAGAGGAAATAAGAACAAGAACTAGTAAGAAAATAGAAGAAAACCCAGAGGGTGTGTGTATATACATATGCTTGTACATGAATGTGTAGTGTGACCTAAGTGCAAGTAGAAGTAACAAGATATACCTGAAATCTTGCATGTTTATGAGACAGAAAAAGACACCAGCAATCCAACCATCATGTAAAACAAATACAGGCTTTCGTTTTACACTCACTTGGCAGGACGGTTGTACCTCCCTGGGCGGTTGCTGTCTACCAACCTAATATATATATATATATAAT
>WNWK01012163.1:47500-60913 GCA_009830355.1 Cherax destructor | reverse complement strand
AAAAGGGGGGAAAAAAAAAAGTACTGCAAAAAATAAATTTCTACCAGGGGTCATTAAGATGGTTGGTTGGGGGGGTTTTTAAAGTCCTCTAAAGGGTCTTAAGACTTTGGTTGGTTAAGGGGGTTAAAAAAAGTCTATCAATGGGGGGGTCATTGCTGGTTGGGTTTGGGGGGGGTTTAAAAGTCTTCACACAAGAGGGTCATTGGCTGGTTGGGGGTTAATTTTAAAGTCTATCTCCCGAGGGTCTTTAAGACGGTTGGGGTTGTTATGGGTTTAAAGTCTATCCTACAGAGGGTCATTAAGTGGTTGGTTGGTTAAGGGGGTTTAAAGTCTATCTACAAAGGGGTCTTAAAAGAGGTTGTGGTTAATGGGTTTAAAGTCATCTACTACACGAGGGTCATTAAGGCTTTGGTTGGTTAAGGGGTTTAAAGCTATCTACAAAAGAGGGTCATTAAGATGGTTGGTTGGTTAATGGGTTTAAATTTATCTCTACAAGAGGTCATTAAGGCTGGTTGGGTGGTTAATGGGGTTTAAGTCTATCTACTAACGGGTCATTAAGATTTCTTTAATGGGGTTTAAAGTCTATCTACTACACGAGGTCATTTAAGACTGTTTGGCTGGTTAATGGGGTTTAAAGTCTATCTACTACACGAGGGTCATGAAGGCTGCATGTCACCTGTACACCACCAGTCAACAATACTTAATACCTAAAATACTGATTAATAAACTACCAGTGTATATACACTGAGATATAACCTCTCAGTGTATATACACGGAGATATATACCTCTCAGTTAAAACACTGAGATATACACTCTCAGTGTATATACACTGAGATATCACTCTCAGTGTATATACACTGAGATATACACCTCTCAGTGTATATACACCGAGATATACACTTCTCAGTGTATATACACTGGATATACACCTCTAGTGTATAACACTGAAAACATTATTATTATTATTATTATTAAAATTTATTACTTCTTCTATTACTACCATACCACCCCACCATCTACTACTGACCACACCCCCACTACCACCCCCACCACCACTACCACCACCACTACCACCACTACCACTACTACTACCACCCCCAAAGTGAACTCCTGCAGGTATCGTCCAGTCACTATCATATCTCCCAATTCTCCCATCCTCTTAACACCTTCAGTTAAAGAGAACAAAACCAGGATTAACCCAGGCACGAACCAAGGCTGGAAAAAAGGTACCGGGTAGTAGGCTCAAAATATACAAAAGGCCTAGGAATAGAGAGAGAAAGAGAGAGCCTATCAAAAGTGACAACAAACACCGCTAACTCCGATTTCTTCTTTTTATATGTAAGAATTGTTGGTACAAGTGGGTGAATAAACACTGGTGGATTGTAGCTTCCAAAACTTAAAGCAGAGGGGGTCGTGGGACACACGCACTGCAGGGAGGCTGGCAGGGTGAGGCAGGGTGAGGCAAGGTGCAGGGAGAGGGTGTCGGGGACGACACGCACTGCAGGAGGCTGGCAGGGTGAGGCAGGGTAGGACAAGGGGCAGGGGGAGGGTGTCGGGACGACACCACTGCAGGGAGCTGGCAGGGTGAGGCAGGGTGAGACAAGGTGCAGGGAGAGGGTGTCGGGGAACGACACGCACCTGCAGGGAGGCTGGCAGGGTGAGGCAGGGTGGACAAGGTGCAGGGAGAGGGTTCGGGAACGACACGCACCTGCAGGGAGGCTGGCAGGGGTGAGGCAGGGTAGGACAAGGTGCAGGGAGAGGGTGTCGGGGAACGACACGCACTGCAGGGAGGCTGGAAGGGGTGAGGCGGGTGAGGACAAGGTGCAGGGGGAGGGTGTGGGGATGACACGCACTGCAGGGAGGCTGGCAGGGGAGGCAGGGTGAGACAAGGTGCAGGGGGAGGGTGTCGGGGAAAGACACGCACTGCAGGAGGCTGGCAGGGGTGAGGCAGGGTAGGACAAGGTGAGGGAGAGGGTGTCGGGGAACGACACGCACTGCAGGGAGGGGTGGAAGGGTGAGGCAGGGTGAGACAAGGCAGGGAGAGGGTGTCGGGGACGACACGCACTGAGGGAGGCTGGCAGGGTGAGGCAGGGTGAGACAAGGTGAGGGAGAGGGTGTCGGGGAAAGACACGCACTGGGAGGGGGGCTGGCAGGGGTGAGGCAGGGTAGGGCAAGGTGCAGGGAGAGGTGTCGGAACGACACGCACTGCAGGAGGCTGGAAGGGTGAGGCAGGGTGAGACAAGGTGCAGGAGAGGGTGTCGGGGACGGACGCACTGCAGGGAGGCTGGCAGGGTGAGGCAGGGTGAGCAAGGTGAGGGAGAGGGTGTCGGGGACGACACGCACTGCAGGGAGGCTGGCAGGGGTGAGGCAGGGTGAGACAAGGCAGGGAGAGGGTGTCGGGGAACGACACGCACTGCAGGGAGGCTGGAAGGGGTGAGGCAGGGTGAGACAAGGTGCAGGCAGAGGGTGTCGGGGAACGACACGCACTGCAGGGAGGCTGGCAGGGTGAGGCAGGGTGAGACAAGGTGCGGGAGAGGGTGTCGGGGAACGACACGCACTGCAGGGAGGCTGGCAGGGTGAGGCAGGGTGAGACAAGGTGCGGGGAGAGGGTGTCGGAAACGACACGCACTGCAGGGAGGCTGGCAGGGTGAGGCAGGGTGAGACAAGGTGCAGGGAGAGGGTGTCGGGGAACGACACGCACTGCAAGGAGGCTGGCAGGGTGAGGCAGGGTGAGACAAGGTGCAGGGAGAGGGTGTCGGGAACGACACGCACTGCAGGGAGGCTGGCAGGGGTGAGGCAGGGTGAGACAAGGTGCAGGGAGAGGGTGTCGGGGAACGACACGCACTGCAGGGAGGCTGGCAGGGTGAGGCAGGGTGAGACAAGGTGCAGGAGAGGTGTCGGGGAACGACACGCACTGCAGGGAGGCTGGCAGGGGTGAGGCAGGGTGAGACAAGGTGCAGGGAGAGGGTGTCGGGGAACGACACGCACTGCAGGGAGGCTGGCAGGGTGAGGCAGGGTGAGACAAGGTGCAGGGAGAGGGTGTCGGGGAACGACACGCACTGCAGGGAGGCTGGCAGGGGTGAGGCAGGGTGAGACAAGGTGCAGGGAGAGGGTGTCGGGAACGACACGCACTGCAGGGAGGCTGGCAGGGTGAGGCAGGGTGAGACAAGGTGCAGAGAGGGTGTCAGGGAACGACACGCACTGCAGGGAGGCTGGCAGGGTGAGGCAGGGTGAGACAAGGTGCAGGGAGAGGGTGTCGGGGGACGACACGCACTGCAGGGAGGCTGGCAGGGGTGAGGCAGGGTGAGACAAGGTGCAGGGAGAGGGTGTCGGGAACGACACGCACTGCAGGGAGGCTGGCAGGGTGAGGCAGGGTGAGACAAGGTGCAGGGAGAGGGTCTCGGGGGACGACACGCGCTGCAGGGAGGCTGGCAGGAGTGAGGCAGGGTGAGACAAGGTGCAGGGAGAGGGTCTCGGGGAACGACACGCCTGCAGGGAGGCTGGCAGGGTGAGGCAGGGTGAGACAAGGTGCAGGGAGAGGGTCTCGGGGAACGACACGCGCTGCAGGGAGGCTGGCAGGGTGAGGCAGGGTGAGACAAGGTGCAGGGAGAGGGTGTCGGGGAACGACACGCACTGCAGGGAGGCTGGCAGGGTGAGGCAGGGTGAGACAAGGTGCAGGGAGAGGGTCTCGGGGAACGACACGCATTGCAGGGAGGCTGGCAGGGGTGAGGCAGGGTAGGACAAGGTGCAGGGAGAGGGTCTCGTGGAACGACACGCACTGCAGGGAGGCTGGCAGGGGTGAGGCAGGGTGAGAAAAGGTGCAGGGAGAGGGTGTCGGGAACGACACGCACTGCAGGAGGCTGGCAGAATATAGACAGAATACATTTATAGAAAACACAAACATGAACATGAATACAATGGTACAATATATCAAAGATTATGAATCTCCTCCAGCTCCTCCGAAGCCGGACGCGAGCCAAGTATGCAGCATGCGTTTCCCCTCTGGATGGCCACGCTGAGACGCTGGAACATGAACGTGGCTGCCCTTGGGTCCCTGGTGGTGTCGATGAGTCTGGAACCCAGTTCTTTAAGGAAACGTGTTGCATTTTTTTCCCCACGCTCCCAAGGTCTCTGATCCCACTGGGACAAATTTATACTGTTGGCTTATGTCCCTGTACTTGCCGATCTTGTACTCCTCTCTGTGGTCAGCAGCTCCTCCCTGTCGCCCGACACTGTGATGGATGTAGGTGTCAGCCAGTGTCGACACACAGGTATAATCCCATGCTAAGAGCTTGCCATTCTTCCAAGGATAGATGGTGATCCCGTCGGGGCGGTTTGCTGGGTTGTGGGTATTGTTGGCTGCTAGTGATCGAGGCTCTCTCTCTGCTGGGCATCCAGCTGTAGCAAGGCTTCTCTTTATGATGTCGTTGACATCATTGTGTCTTGCATATATATATATATATATATATATATATATATATATATATATATATATATATATATATATATATATATATATATATATATATATATATAAAATATATATATATATATATATATATATATATATATATATATATATATATATATATATTATATTTATATATATATATATATATATATATATATATATATATATATATATATATATATATATATATATATATATATATATATCTCTTAGAAGAGTTTAGTGTGTGTGTGTATATGGCCTTCTTGACGCACACACACACACACACACAAAACACACACACACACACACGCACACACACACACACGATCACTCACTAATTGATACACAGAGATCACCAGCAGCTGGTGAAGGTAATTAACCACAACAATCGTGGTTAATTAAGAAGGATGATGATTAATGATCCTTATCTACATGTCAAGATGATTGTTGGAGAGAGAGAGAGAGAGAGAGAGAGAGAGAGAGAGAGAGAGGAGAGATAATGAGAGTTAGAGAGAGAGAGAGGAGTGAGCCTTTGTTGTCAGAGACGTAAAGATGATTATTTTGCCTCTAGAGTTAAATATCTTCCTCCCCACCACCACTACCACCTACTACCATACCACTACCCCTACTACCCCCTACTACCACCTACCACTACCACTCACTACCACCACCACTACCACTACACCACCACTACTACACCACTACCACTACTACCACCACTCCACCACTACTACCACCACTACCACCACTACCACCACTACCACTCACCACTACCACCACTACCACCACTACTACCACCACTACCACTACTACCACCACTACCACCACCACTACCACCACTACTACCACTACTACCACCACTACCCACCACCCTACCACCACTACTACACCACTATCACTACTACCACCACTACCACCACTACCACCACTACTACACCACTACCACTACTACTACCACCACTACCACTACTACCACCACTACCACCACTACTACCACCACTACCACCACTACTACCACCACTCCACTACTACCACCACTACCACCACTACTACCACCACTACCACTACTACCACCACTACCACCACTACAACCACCACTACCACCACTACTACCACCACTACCACTACTACCACCACTACCACTACTACTACCACCACTACCACTACTACCACCACTACAACCACTACTACCCACCACTACTACCACCACTCCACTACTACCACCACTACCACCACTACTACCACCACTACCACCACTACTACCACCACTACCACTACTACCACCACTACCACCACTACTACCACCACTCCACTACTACCACCACTACCACCACTACTACCACCACTACCATCACTACTACCACCATAACCACTACTACCACCACTACCACCACTACTACCACCACTACCACCACTACTACCACCACTACCACTACTACCACCACTACCACCACTACTACCACCACTACCACCACTACCACCACTACCACTACCACTACCACCACTACCACCACTACTACCACCACTACCACTACTACCACCACTACCACCACCACTACTACCACTACTACCACCACTACCACCACCACTACCACCACTACTACCACCACTACCACCACCACTACTACCACTACTACCACCACTACCACCACCACTACCACCACTACTACCACCACTACCACTACTACCACCACTACTACCACTACCACCACTACTACCACCACTACCACTACTACCACAACTGGAAGCTGAAGACTCAGATGAGTCAAAGGGATGTCAGGAAACATTTCTTCAGCCACAGAGTAGTCAGGAAGTGGAATGGACTAGAGAATGATATAGTGGAGGCAGGAACCATACATAGTTTTAAGACAAGGTATGATAAAGCTCATGGAGCAGGGAGAGCAGAGACCCAGTAGCAGACAGCGAAGAGGCGGGGCCAGGAGCTGAGTCTCGACCCCTGCAACCACAATTAGGTGAGTACAATTAGGTGAGTACCACCACTACCACCACCACTACCACCACTACTACCACTACTACCACCACTACTACCACCACTACCACCACCACTACTACCACTACTACCACCACTACATCACTACCACTACTACTACCACTACCACCACTACCACCACTACTACCACCACTACCACTACTACCACCACTACCACCACCCTACCACCACTACTACCACTACTACCACCACTACCACTCAACCACCACTACCACTACTACCACCACCACTACTGCCACCACTACTACCACCACTACCACTACTACCACCACTACTACCAGCACTACTACCACCACTACTACCACCACTACTGCCACCACTACTACCACCACTACTGCCACCACCACTACTGCCACCACCACTACCACTACTACCACCATACCACCACCACTACCACCACCACTACCACCACTACTCACCACCACTACCACCACTACTACCACTACACCACTACTACCACTACTACTGCCACCACTATACTACCACTACTCACCACCACTACTACCACCACTACTACCACCACTACTACCACAACTACTACCACCACTACTACCACCACTACTACCACCACTACTACCACCACTACTACCACAACTACTACCACCACTACTACCACCACTACTACCACCACTACTACCACAACTACTACCACCACTACTACCACCACTACTACCACCACTACTACCACCACTACCACCATCAGTATTCAGGTCAGGGTCTCTAAATCACCTTCTCAGATGATTAACATAATCACAGATCACAGCATAACAGTGACTGTCTTCCACTCTGTCAACCAGTCTGTTAGACTGTCAACCAGTCTGTTAGACTGTCAACCAGTCTGTTAGACTGTCAACCAGTTTGTTAGACTGTCAACCAGTCTGTTAGACTGTCAACCAGTCTGTTAGACTGTCAACCAGTTTGTTAGACTGTCAATCAGTCTGTTAGACTGTCAACCAGTCTGTTAGACTGTCAACAAGTCTGACTGACAGACTGTCAACCAATCAGACTGATAGACTGTCAACTAGTCTGATTGACAGACTGTCAACCAATCAGACTGATAGACTGTCAACCAGTCTGACTGATAGACTGTCAACCAGTCTGACTGATAGACTGACGTCTAAGGGCTCTCGTCTGACCATATTGTCAATGGAAGCAGAAAGGTAGTCATAACTCACAAGTGGAGAGTCCGGGATCTATCCTGGGCAGGGTAAGACGTATGGACAAGTTCTTTACACCTGCTGCCCCTGTTCACCTAGCAGTAAGTGGTACCTTTGTGCTGTTGACTGTTCACCTAGCAGTAAGTAGGTACCTGGGTGTTAGTTAACTGTTAACATAGCAGCAAGTAGGTACCTAGGTGTTAGTTAACTGTTCACCTAGCAGTCGTAGGTACCTGGGTGTTAGTTAACTGTTCACCTAGCAGTACGTAGGTACCTGGGTGTTAGTTGACTGGTCACCTAGAAGTAAGTAGGTACCTGGGTGTTAGTTGACTGGTCACCTAGCAGTACGTAGGTACCTGGGTGTTAGTTGACTGTTCACCTAGCAGTAAGTAGGTACCTTTGTGCTAGTTGACTGTTCACCTAGCAGTAAGTAGGTACCTGGGTGTTAGTTGACTGGTCACCTAGAAGTAAGTAGGTACCTGGGTGTTAGTTGACTGGTCACCTAGCAGTACGTAGGTACCTGGGTGTTAGTTGACTGTTCACCTAGCAGTAGTAGGTACCTGGGTGCTAGTTAACTGTTCACCTAGCAGTAAGTAGGTACCTGGGTGTTAGTTAACTGTTCACCTAGCAGCAAGTAGGTACCTAGGTGTTAGTTAACTGTTCACCTATCAGTAAGTAGGTACCTGGGTGCTAGTTGACTGTTCATCTAGCAGTAGTAGGTACCTGGGTGTTAGTAAACACCATCACCTAGCAGTAAGTAGGTACCTGGGTGTTAGTAAACACCATCACCTAGCAGTAAGTAGGTACCTGGTGTTAGTAAACACCATCACCTAGCAGTAAGTAGGTACCTGGTTGTTAGTAAACACCATCTAGCAGTAACTAGCACCTGTGTGCACCTGTGTAACCACACAGGTGACACTTAACATTAGCATCAATAAACATCGTTAACAATAACATTCTGGTATTAAATTCCCCCACAAAAAAAAATCCCCCAACATTATTTTTTTTTAAATATTTCAATTAATTTTTTTTTCGTGGGAAAAAATGGAAAAAAAATATTTTTTAAAAGTCCACATTCAACATCGAGGCGAATTTTAGCCCGTAATTAAATCGTCCAGTTTTATATATTTGGGAAATTAAATGCGATAGATAGGGTGTGAATACGATAGATAGGGTGTGAATGCGATAGATAGAGTGTGAATGCGATAGATAGGGTGTGAATGCGATAGATAGAGTGTAAATGCGATAGATAGAGTGTGAATGCGATAGATAGGGTGTGAATGCGATAGATAGAGTGTAAATGTGATAGATAGAGTGTGAATGCGATATATAGGTGTGAATGCGATAGATAAAGGGGGTGAATGCGATAGATAGGTGTGAATGCGATAGATAGGTGTGAATGCGATAGATAGGTGTGAATGCGATAGATGAGTGTGAATGCGATAGATAGAGTGTGAATGCGATAGATAGTGTGAATGCGATAGATAGGGTGTGAATGCGATAGATAGGGTGTGAATGCGATAGATAGGGAGTGAATGCGATAGATAGAGTGTGAATGCGATAGATAGGGTGTGAATGCGATAGATAGGTGTGAATGCGATAGATAGGGTGTCAATGCGATAGATAGGGAGTGAATGCGATAGATAGGGTGTGAATGCATAGATAGAGTGTGAATGCGATAGATAGGGTGTGAATGCGATAGATAGGTGTGAATGCGATAGATAGGGAGTGAATGCGATAGATAGGGTGTGAATGCGATAGATAGAGGTGAATGCGATAAATAGGTGTGAATACGATAAATAGGGTGTGAATGCGATACGCTAGGATATTTATAAGGGATATATGAAGGATATATAAAGGGTTATATGAAGGGATATATAAAGGGTTATATGAAGGGATATATAAAGGGTTATATGAAGGGATATATAAAGGGATATATGAAGGGATATATAAAGGGTTATATGAAGGGATATATAAAGGGATATATGAAGGGATATATAAAGGGTTATATGAAGGGATATATAAAGGATATATGAAGGGATATATAAAGGATATATGAAGGATATATAAAGGGATATATGAAGCGATATATAAAGGGATATATGAAGGATATATAAAGGGATATATGAAGGTATATATATATATATATATAGGTATATATGAAGGGATATATGAAGGGATATATGAAGGAATATATAAAGGGATATATGAAGGGATATATGAAGGGATATATAAAGAGATATATGAAGGGATATATAAAGGATATATGAAGGGATATATAAAGGGTTATATGAAGGGATATATAAAGAGATATATGAAGGATATATAAAGGGTTATGAAGGATATATAAAGGGTTATATGAAGGATATATAAAGGGATATATGAAGGGATATATAAAGGGTTATATGAAGGATATATAAAGGATATATGAAGGATATATAAAGGGTTATATGAAGGAATATATAAAGGATATATGAAGGATATATAAAGGATATATGAAGGGATATATAAAGGATATATGAAGGATATATAAAGGATATATGAAGGATATATAAAGGATATATGAAGTATATATATATATAGGATATATGAAGGATATATGAAGGATATATGAAGGAACATATAAAGGATATATGAAGGATATATGAAGGGATATATAAAGAGATATATGAAGGGATATATATAGGTTATATGAAGGATATATATAGGTATATATGAAGGGATATATGAAGGTAGTTATATGAAGGGATATATGAAGAATATATAAAGGATATATGAAGGATATATAAAGGGATATATAAAGGATATATGAAGGTATAACTTGACAATATCCAATTGTGACAAGATTGAATGCATGGATAAAGAGAATTTAATTGGTTTCAATCTTTATTGGTGATAGTGGTAGTTGTGGTGGTGGTGGTTGTGGTGGTGGTGGTTGTTGTGGTAGTGTGTGGTGGTTGTGGTAGGTGTGGTAGTTGTGGTGGTGGTGGTAGCTGTGGTGGTGGTGGTGGGTAGTTGTGGTGGTGGTGGTAGTTGTGGTGGTGGTAGTTGTGGTGGTGGTAGCTGGGTAGCTTGTGGTGGTGGTTGTGGTAGTTGTGGTGTTAGTGGAAGTTGTGGTGGTGGTGGTAGCCAGGTAGTTGTGGTGGCAGTGGTAGTTGTGGTAGTGGTGGTAGCTGTGGTGGTTGTGGTGGTGGTGGAGCTGTGGTAGCTGTGGTGGTGGCTGTGGTAGGTGTGGCAGTTGTGGTGGTGGTGGTAGTTGTGGTGGTGGTGGTCAGTTGTGGTGGTGGTAGTGTGGTGGTGGCTGTGGCAGTGCAGGTGTTAGTGGAAGTTGTGGTGGTGGTGGTAGTTGTGGTGGCAGTGTTAGCTGTGGAGTGGTGGTAGTTGTGGTGGCAGTGTTAGTTGTGGTAGTGGTGGTAGTTGTGGTTGTGATGGTTGTGGTGATTGTGGTAGCTGGGTTGTGGTGGTGGTGGTTATTGTGATTGTTTTTTTGTGATGGAACCTCTCTCTTGTCTGTCTGTCTGTCTGTCTCTCTCTCTCTCTCTCTCTCTCTCTCTCTCTCTCTCTCTCTTCTCTCTCTTTCTCTCTCTCTCTTTCTCTCTTTCTCTCTCTCTGTCTGTCTGCCTTCTCTCTCTCTCTCTCTCTCTCTCTCTCTCTCTCTCTTCATATACAAAATTTTAATTCTCGTTGAGGGACTTTTGAAAAGCTTTGAAATATCTATATCAAAAATACTGTGCGTGAAGGGTGGCAGTTTGATCAATTGAACACTCAGGATAGACACACTCGGGCGATAGACTGAACACTCGGCGATAGACTGAACACTCGGGCGATAGACTGAACAGCTGGATAGACTGAACAGTTAGGCGATAGATTGAACGTCAATATAGGAGATATAGCCACCCTCTCTCTCTCTCTCTCTCTCTCTCTCTCTCTCTCTCTCTCTCTCTCCTCTCTCTCTCTCTCTCTTTTTTATCGTCAATATTTACACACCCATAAAGATGAAAATTAGACACATGTGCGACATCTGAGTGTCTTTATTATAGACGTTTCTCCATCCAGTGTCTTTATCAATACAGATTCTAGGACATAATTTTGAAGACTGTAGAACTATATACAGAAGAAGGGGGACTCGGACCCTCAGCCTTGGAGTTGGTGTTAACAGCACCGTAGTTGTGAAGAACAGGCAAGGAGGCTGGCGCTTATATAGGCGTCAGCTGATTGGGACGGGTAGCAGACGAGGGCATAGTTGTAGTGTCAGACACTACAACATCATGGAATCTTGGTTCAGAGGACATCTACATAACCTTCTTCACGGCTTCTACAACTACCACTAACCCATCCCTTGGGTATGACCTACTTCCACTGGGGAATCCCGCCTACCAGTGACTATGCCCTCGTCTGCTACCTGTCCCATCAGCTGACGCCTATATAAGCGCCAGCCTTCTTGCCTGTTCTCCACAACTACGGTGCTGTTAACACCAACTCCAAGGCTGAGGGTCTGATTCCTTCTTCTTCTGTATATAGTTCTACAGTCTTCAAGTTTTGTCCTAGAATCTGTATTGATAAAGCCACTGGATGGAGAAATCTACAATAAAGACACTCAGATGTCGCACATGTGTCTAATTTTCATCTTGACGGTATTTTATACCATTCTTGTACACAATTTACAAACCTTGATGTGAACTCACACACACACGAAGCTGTTTACAGTCACATCAGTGGGAAAACGACTGTCGAGGACCAGGTAACCAGGTTAAGGAAGGAAGGAGGAGAGATCACAAGAAACGACCATGAAGTATGTAAGAACTCAACATGAGATTCAAAGTGTTCACAGAGGAGACAGAAAACTCCAGAAAGACGGAGAGGTTGGGTACACCACCAGTGTTGGACACAATACATACATCTGAGGAGGAAGTGAAGGGTCTGCTAATGAGCTAGATGCCCTCAAAGGCGATGGGGCTGGATAACATCTTCCATGGGTCCTGAGAGAGGGAGCAGAGGAGCTATGTGTACCACTAACAACAATCTTCAACACATCTATCGAAACAGGGCAACTACCTGAGGTTTGGAAGACAGCAAATGTAGTCCCAATTTTTAAAAAGGAGACAGGAACGTAGCACTAAACACAGACCAGTGTCACTGACATGTATAGTATGCAAGGTCATGGAGAAGATAGTCAGGAGAAGAGTGGTGAGCACCTAGAAAGGAATGAGCTTATCAACGACAGCCAACACGGTTTCAGGGACGGAAATCCTGTGTCACAAACCTACTGGAGTTCTATGACAGGGTGGGCAGCAGTAAGACAAGAGAGAGAGGGGTGGTAGAGTGCATTTTCCTGGACTGTAAGAAGGCGTTTGACACAGTTCCACACAAGAGATTAGTGCAAAAGCTGGAGGACTAGGCAGGGATAACAGGGAGGCACTACAGTGGATCAGGGAATACCTGTCAGGAAGACAGCAGCGAGTCATGGTACGTGGCGAGGTGTCAGAGTGGGCGCCGGTGACGAGCGGTGTTCCACAGGGATCAGTCCTAGGACCTGTGTTGTTTCTGGTATGGGGAACGACATGATGGAAGGAATAGACTCTGAAGTGTCCCTGTTTGCAGATGATGTGAAGTTGATGAGAAGAATTCAATCGGACGAGGACCAGGCAGAATTACAAAGGAATCTGGACAGGCTGCAAGCCTGGTCCAGCAACTGGCTCCTGGAGTTCAACCCCGCCAAGCGCAAAGTCATGAAGATTGGGAAGGGCAAAGAAGACCGCAGACGGAGTACAGTCTATTGGGCCAGAGACTA